>ML106533.1:0-38181 GCA_003697995.1 Taxidea taxus jeffersonii
AGTAGTACAAAGGTTTTGCTCTAGGAAACAAAGATAAAGATAATACGAATCACTGTGGCAACTTCCAGTTCTCCTTTATTGTCTGTCAGACCACTCTACAAAGTAAACATGAAGAGGGGCCAGCACCACTGAGAGAATAGCAGCAGAAATATCCAAACTAAAAACTTCCACTGAAGTCTTTGAAGTCATCACTATAGGTGGAACCCGAAACAACCATGTTAAATTTTCTAAATTGTGCATAAAGTCTCTTAACATTTAAATCCTCTTGAAAAATCTGGCTCTGTGTTATTAAAGCTCTCTTTATGCAAGAAGCCCCAGCTAGAGGTTCTGTGGTCACTATTCCTATTGCCAGCATTCCTTTTCCAAGCTTAAGATATAGGATGATCATTTACTCCCTTAAATATCTGCTGAGTAGGGCTTAGTCTAAAATGAAACATTGTTCATGATTGTAATCTAGATTAAAGCTCTCTATGTAGCCCATAAACTTCAATTAAATGCTTCTAACCTTTTGCATAAGACTTAAAATTGAAAGACTTTTGGTTTCTAGGTCAGCTCTAGATTTAGGGTATATTTGTGAGCATAGAGCTATAAAAAGGCAGGTTTTAGTCTGATTCAAGTGCTCTTACTTTTATACTGTAAAAATAGCATAGGAATGAAATGTACATAGTTTCCATCTATCATAATGAAGGGACAAGGAGGAATATTCTTTGTCCTTTGACCTACTTTACTGTTAAGATGGTGGAAAATAACAGGTTAAGGAAAATAATGATAAAGTGGGCAAAAGTACAGGCACATAGTAATACTGAATGACCTAATTCCGAGTGGAAACAATGCTACAATATAGCAAAGGCAGACTGACAAGTTCTCCAGCCAAGATCATGCCAAATAGGTTCTCAATTTACATTCATTTAATTTTTATAATTTACCTGTTTCACTAATGGAAAAAAGATTTCTCTCTTCCCCTTGTGACTTGGTTTAGTTTCTCATTAACTATGGAGTTGATTTAAGAGACCTGAGACAAGAAATTACTGTTTTGTTTTTGTTTTTACATTTTAAAGTGGGATGCAAAGATAAAATGTAAATGCTATATGCTAATCCTCCACACATACCAATTACAGTTTTCAAACAGGACTCGAAGCAATTACCTGTTTGACACCATCCTACTTGAAGAACCAGCATTGATGAAATTTTGATAAACCTGATCAGTTTTTTCCCAGATGGAAAAAGGTTAACTCTTGAACTCCTAGTATCTTCAGTAGCCTCAAAAAGGAATTGTTAACATTTTCCAAATGTAAAATTGATTGTGAGAATTTTACAAAATATATCTGTGCCACATTATACCATTTTGAAGAAAGGGGAGGGTACAGGTATGGGTTTGCTCAAATGCTAAAAGATAGTTCCTCCCCCCAAACTGGAAATAAATGTATTGGTTGCCTTAGGTGATTACTGGGGAGGCCTTTAAGCAGTGTCTTACTTTCCAATTAATGTTGGGTACTAAACAAAGAATGTAGGACTTGTAGGGCCTGGTCAGAGTTATGAGAAAAAGTTATGTAGGCATCATAGATTTGGGAAGCAGAAAAAGTGAATGATGTTTGAACTGCCAGGTTCTAAGAAGGACTGGGTCTGAACCTGGTATTATTTAATGTTTAACAAAACATCTGGAAGAGGGTGAGTGGCGAACTTTCAAGTACAAATCCAGGCCACAGAGCTTTTCTAAAGGATGCCAATGAGGATGCTGTGGTATGTGGCGGTGGGTGGTCCAGGTTAACTATTATGACAGAAGAAAGGATTTAAGTGACATGGTAAACTCTTTTCTAAGGACAGAAATGTGCTACCATAGCCAAAAAAACTAACAAAAGGCTGAGTGTTGAACATGAGCTCCTAATTGATTTTAATATGCCACAGGAAGGGATTTATTGCTGGAAGGGGATGAATGGACAATACTCTCCTCGTGAACCCTTACAAGAAGCTAGGTGCATTGGAAGTGTAATCTTCATCTCTCAGGAGCAACCATTCCCTCCGGAATGCACAACTTGTTTACAATGGTGAGAGACAGGTTACCAAGCGGTCTACAAATCGGCTGTACCAGACGTTTCCAATATGCTTAATTTTAATTAATCACCACAGCATCAACTCCTAACCTTTAGACTGTCCCTACTGGCTATCCAGGTTTATTTATAAACAAGTCCCCTTACTCCCATTTAAAAATAACAGTCAATGGTTATCTTTTGATAATCACCTGTTTATTTATAACCATCAGCAACCATCAGTAAAATGGACAACCTTGATTTTCTTCCCCTCCATAAGCATCAACTACATTATGAAGTTCTTCACCTAGAGTCAAGCTGAGAATGTAATGAGAGATGCTTCTGTGTACTGGGGATTTCATGTGCCCATTTATAGTATATTTATATGAGAAAGAAAATGTGAGAACAAATGATACCTGAATCTCAATTATTTCCATAGATAGCAAAAAACCTAGCTAGAACTGTATTTTCATGCAAACTCTTAAACCCATGAAAATAAAAGTATAAACCATGTCTGAATTTTCTTACCTTCTTTTTTTTTTTTTTTTAATTTTATTTATGTATTTGACAGAGAGAGAGATCACAAGTAGGCAGAAAGGCAGGCAGACAGAGAGCAGGAGAAGCAGGCTCCCTGATGAGGTGGGGCTGGATCCCAGAACCCTGAGATCATAACCTGAGCCAAAGGCAGAGGCTTAACCCACGGATCCACCCAGGCGCCCCAGCATCAGTGGTTTCTTGTTTTTTTGTTTTTTGTTTTTTTGGTTTGGTTTGGTTTGGTTTTTTTATTCTTTCTTTAAAAAAAAAAAACTTTTCCTTACCTTCTATTGCTGATAGGAGAACCCGGGAATGATCATATGCGATTACATTTGCATATCTATTCTTTGGTTTGTTTACTTCCAAGTTTGAATGTTCCCATGTGAACTGCTGGCCAGGGTCAATTGACTTTAAAAGAAAAACAGCACACACACACAAAATCAATACTTGATAACACCGATTATAGGCATTAATCACAAGCAAGAAACATGATTTAAAAAGAAAAGTCTGAAGCCACACTTCATCAAAGATGACCCTAGCTATGAAGCTGAACATTACTATAACCAGCAAAACATGAAATGATTAATCATAGTACAAAAGCAGTGATAGCCACCAACATTGATTCAAGTGAAAAAAAAATCAATACAGATGTTCTGTGAATATTGGAAAGGCAGGGTTTTTAAAATGGTTTTACTTTTCCATTTCCTTCTCTGCCGCTGTAGTTTACAAGTTATCTACTTCAGTATTTCTTCTGGTTCTGTGAACATTACTTTATCTTGATTATTCTCTCTCCTCTTTCCTGTCAGGACCAAACCTCCTGTCAGGACCAAACCTTCAAACTTACTGGTCATTCACTAGCTTCACTGGTCACAGGCTTTGCTATTCTTTCTTCATCTACAGTTTACAACGTGAGGGCAGCTTCAAATTGTGCCTGTTTCTCCATAACACACTATGACCAGTATCACAAGGTAATTTATATAATTCAAATAGTTAAGAAAAATGGTAAAGAAGGGAATTTGGCTAAATCTAATAATCATCTTCAAATATCAATTTATGAACCAGTGCAGATAGGATCTACTTGCTTTTCTATTTATTTCCTATTTAATGTTATAGGTTACATTTATGAAAATTTCTTTCTTTTTACTCTTTATTTTAAACTTATTTTTTCTGATTTTAATGACTTTTCTTGATACCTTCATTCAAACCATTGTTCAATCTAAATAAATATTACACAGATATAAAATAATATATGCAATTTTATAGTTAAAGCAGAACTATTATTTTGAGACTGAATTCAGGATTTGATTATAAAACTCTGAGGGATTTCTTAATCTCCTGCAATTTTATGGAAATCAAAATATCTTTTCTTTGATCATAGGACACTGACACTTTTTAAAGACATAATTTCATGGTATATGGAAACATGAGTTCAGTAATTACATAAATATGATTTGAAAGATAAAAGTCAAGTTTTCAGAAATAATGGTAAATTGGGTTTACATACAAGTAAAATTCTTTAAAAAAGTAAAGACACTATGTTACATTAATGGAATTTTAGCAGTGTTTTGTTTTTTTTTTAAGATTTTATTTATTTATTTGTCAGAGAGAGTGAGCACAGGTAGACAGAGTGGCAGGCAGAGGCAGAGAGAGAAGCACGCTCCCTGCTGAGCAAGGAGCCCGATGCGGGACTCGATCCCAGGACTCTGGGATCATGACCTGAGCCGAAGGCATCAGCTTAACCAAATGAGCCACCCAGGCATCCCTCAGCAGTTGTTTTTGATCCCAGGCATTTACCATGCTTGAATGTGTATACGTAGAACTAGAAAGTAAAACATATCCAACAGCTGTTACAATATTAAATATGTGTATATTTTGTGTTTAACAGGGATAGTAAAACTCACAAGTATAAAGAGTCAACCTATTAACCCCCATGAATAGCCTCCAAACATACTAAAATTCTCAGCAGGATAGATTGCAGTGTCTAATTTACTAAAGATTATAAAACCCCTTTTCTTTTCTTAATCTATGCTAAGCTATATGTAAGTAGTCATCATTGAACAATATTCAGCAAAATAATCATCCATGCTTCAGAGTCTAAACAATAATAAAATTAGGGGTCTTTCTAGTTTGTTCTTCCAGGGAAGCTATGGAACTCTCCATTTAAACTCTCACTCTAACGCACTCTTCATACCAAAGTAGCATTCCTGAAACTCAGCTCTGGACATGTTGAGTTCCTGCTTAAGATCTTCCACTAGCTCGGAGGGACCTACAGCTTAGATTCTAAAGTCCTTAGCCACAGTCCTACCTACGCACCTTTAGTCATCTTTGCATCTACAAAGACGGATCAATAAATTATGGTTCAACAGATTTCCTTAAATGAATTGAAATGATGAATAAATGTTGTCGAGAAGAGTTCATAAAGAGAAATTGTGGAGTAATTCTTCCATGTAACATGGGAGTTAAACAACAGACTGTGGAAACTGCAAGGTATAGTGCACTAAAACTAATGCTTTAGCACTCATTATCATATGGTTTAATAGTAAAGTACGTGATCCTGAAATTACAACTACCAGTGATACTCCACTTTACAATGTGGAGCACTGCTGAGTACATAAGCTTCTTACACATTCTTCTGTAAAATATCCCAAGAGTTCCTAGGCTCACTGATGTACAGCACTTTGGTGGAAGATATTACTTCCTTTGATGGCCTTGTTCTTCAGATTAAGATCACTCACGGATGTGTAAAGTGGCATGCATTTAATTAGACTAATGAAATTGCGTCTCTTAACACAGACACTGTTAACTCATGTCCATTTCCACTCTCACCATATCCCCAGCCTTCTGAATGCTTGATTTGATACTTTCATTGAAGAGTTTAAAAACCAGTCATGGAAACATGAGTTTTATGTCACATGTGTTAATATGTTTAGGCTTAAAAGATGACCCATGAAAAGACCTATAAGTAACAGGATAATTATAATAGCTGCTGGGTCATGGAGTATCCTCTTTAATTTTCACAAATGTTATGAGGTATGTATTGTTATTTTCCAAAACAAGGAAATTGAAGTAAAGAAAGATTAACTCAGTAAATCTTACTGTGGGCCTTCTCTCTGGCAGGCATCATGTGATTTGGTGGTTAAGTAATTTGCTCACACAGCTAGACTCATACATTCACCCTAAAACCCAGGTCTGTGTGATTTCAAAGCCCAGCTGATGATTAACAGCTGGTAATTACCAAGGCATGATGCTACCTATCCTGAAAGCCACTGAAAAATGAGGAAGCCCAATATGTGAAACACAGTTTAACATAACTATCCTTTATCTTGCCAGTCCAAAAGGTTTTTCTTCCCAACTGATCATCCTCTGTCATTCTGGGGCAATTACATAAGAAATCAAGTTTTAGAAATGAGTTTGGCTTCACATGAATGATGAAACAGATTGGTTGCAGTTTACATTTATACTCGTTTTACACGGATCAAACAAACATTGATTAAATAATGCTAAACTGTCTTTGTGCAACACATACTCATCTATCTGTATCTACCTGTCTGACCAAACACAATAATACACAGGATAGGTCATTATCTTGGAGCTTGTCAGAAAGTCGAGAGCAGTGAACTCAGTAAGGAATAAAAACCATGAAAGTAATTGAGGTATAAGATGTTCTTTTCTACTGTGAAAAAATAAAACTGGCTGAGGAAAACCAAATTTCAATTGTCCATGTTAATGAGGTAAAGGTATCATGGATTAATAAAACATTAATTCTCAAAATACACTTTAAAAAAAAAAAGATTTATTCATTTTTTTGTGTGTGTGTGAGAGAGAGATGGGGAGAGAGAGAGAGAGAGAAAGAGAGCATTAGCAAGAGGGGCAGGGAGAGAGAACCTCAAGCAGATGCCCTGCCAAGCACAGAGTCCAATGAAGGGCTTGATCTCACAATCCTGAGATTATGACCTAAGCCTAAACCAAGATGCAGATGCTTAACCAACTTCTTCTGTTTTGTTTTGTTTTGTGCAGGTGCTGGTAGAGTTGTTTTGCCTCTTTGTCTTCTGGTATTTCTTGCTGAGATCCTCTTAAGGAAGAATAAAATGGCCAACATAAAAAAGAAGAACACAGGTCTGAAGAAGTTGAGTTCCACTCTAATCTCATATTTTTGGTCAACCCAACCAAAGATGACCATGAATCTTTCTACTATCAAGCTAAGCTGATACCACCACAACATTATTCAAAACAATTTGAAATAAGCACCGTTGTTCCTAGTAGATTTAATTTCTTCCTGCTGTTGGCATTTGGTTTTCCT
Organism: Taxidea taxus jeffersonii; assembly: GCA_003697995.1. Classification (NCBI taxonomy): domain Eukaryota; kingdom Metazoa; phylum Chordata; class Mammalia; order Carnivora; family Mustelidae; genus Taxidea; species Taxidea taxus. Next base: position 6,862 of record ML106533.1, read on the forward strand.
AAGCCTGACTCTCAGATATCTCTTCTCATCCTTTCAACTGTATTTGTCCAAACAATTTTTGGTAAGATATGCCCTTCCTTCCCAGAACTCAATCCCAAATTCTACCCTCACAAGCTAGAATCCTGTTCAGGTTTTCTGTAACTGCCCTGGAGGAAAGTTTGCAAGTTAGAAATAAAGCAAGCTAGATGTATTCAACCCAATTTTGATTAATAGACTTTTTAAAAATAAGCTATATGGCATTTTTACATTGCACTGTCACAGGATTCATAAACAAGAATATTACTTCCTTATGTTTCCTTCTGTTTCAACAAGGTCCTTGAATGTACTGGATAAAGAGTATGTAGCACCTAAACTTTCCAGAGATGTCAAACCATGTTACTTTGTTTCCCTATCTGCACAGGTGGCACATGACACACTCCCCCTCCAACCCCAATACCTGCCACTTAATCATTCTAATATTAACAAATCTTCAACTCAATGGCTTTGCTTTACTGAGAATGTGACTACAGAAAAAACTCCCTGTAATTTAAAGAAGAAAAGGAAAATCTTGAGTAGTCAGCTGCTAATATTAAATACTTTGTATTTAAATATTAGATACTTTGGGGACGCCTGGGTGGCTCAGTGGGTTAAGCCGCTGCCTTTGGCTCGGGTCATGATCCCAGCATCCTGGGATCGAGTTCCACATTGGGCTCTCTTCTCGGCAGGGAGCCTGCTTCTCCCCTCCCCTCTCTGCCTGCCTCTCTGCCTGCTTGTGTGATCTCTGTCTATCAAATAAATAGATAAAATCTTTAAATAAATAAATAAATAAATATTAGATACTTTGTATTTAAATATTAGATACTTTGTATCTTTAACTTGATGGTCTGAAAATTCTAATTTTTTAACCAACTAGAACTTTGTCTTAAAATAGGTGAGTGGAAAAAAATAGGTGAATGGAAAAACAAGCTATATATATATGATGTACTTGTAATTCTGCACCATATTCTTGATAAAACACCAGATTTAAAATAGATATTTATATCCAATAGTTACAATAACACATATCACATTTACTGTTTTTTTTTTGTGCTTCACATATATTAACTAATTTTATCCTCGCAAAGAACCTAGAAGTACCATTATTATCACCATTCTACAAGTGAGGAAATTGAGATGCAGAGAAATTTAGATAACTTTCTCAGGGTCAAACAACTAGTAAGATCTGTTGGGGGCCCAGGTATTCTGTACTGCAGTTTGAATGCCTGGCTGCCATATTATGCTTTTTCTCTGGCCAAGTTTGAGAAGATTTCTTGATTGTTTTACATAGGTCTTTCCATTATTCTCTTGAAACACGAGAGGTTTGGAAACAAAAATCTCTATGGTGCTTCTATTTATACATTTATTCTATTTATACATATAATTTTAAACTCAAAACAAGGTAGTTCTCATAAATTTGCACATCACACTACAGTCACTCTGTAAAATTACAACCAATGAGTGACCTTTTTGGCAAAGCTAAAGCCATCAACTTAAAGCAAAGTCCTTTCAATACGGTTCTGCAAAATTTCAACTTCTCTACCAAGAAAAATATAATTCATATGTGCAAACTCCCTACAATACTAGCTGTTCTGTGTCCCATTTCTCCTCACTCTACTAAGAGAAAAACCTCAAACTATTCCCTTTAGAAACTCATCAAAGAGAAACCACAAAAAAGCTGTATCTTGTTTTTGTGTGTTTTAAAACAACTAACAAAAATTTAATTATATAGAAGGAATAGACCAGCTACTTGACTAGGCAAACTATGGGTCAGACTAACCATCCTTTTTACTGGGAATTGAACTTTTAATGACCTTAACCTCCAGAGAAACACTATCGTTCCACAGAGTACCTAATGAGTAGGCTCATTACTCCTTAGTGTGGTTTGCACCCACATACTTTCAAACTCTTTTTGAGGTTTAGAAAAGCAGTTTGCCATTGACTGTATTTCTGCAATGAAGCCTTTTTAAATTCTCATTCATTCATATTCTTTCTCTCCAAGATTGAAAATGGTAAATTAATATGTATCCATTTGAAAAAGACCCACGTTCGCTTAGTTGAGAAGGGCTATATTTTGCACAATTAGCAAAGGCCTGCAATTGGCATAATGAATGCTTTCTTCAAAGAGAAGAACATGCCTTTAGTTGAATCCAATGATGCTTTCAGAAGTAGAATGTGAGGAAGGAGTGCAAAGTAGGATCATGAGCAAAGTTTGGAGGTCAGAGCCTGACTCCCAAGTGCCGGCTTTCTCTTTGCCTATGGTTAGCTTTGGCACTCTGTTTGCTCTGTTCCCTTTTTTTCTGTTAATGTCTTCCCAGTATCAGGTTGGTGCCCTCATCTTCTCTCTTCCCCTTTACCAAATTAGTTACCAAAACTTCCCAAGTCTTTTTCTATAAAAGTATCTCTGGTCTAGGCCACAATTAGAATCTGAAGGACTGAAATAGGGACTTTTCAAGACTCTCAGTGTTAACTAATGAATACATATGGGAGTTCTCCATATTTAAATGGAAAGATGAACAATTTATAAATGTACAATGCTTGCAAAGGCATTAAGATATTTCAATCAGGTATTTTTATATGCAATAATTTTTTTCTTCAAATAAGTGATAACATTGTATCAGCTTATCTGTTGTCTATTGGTTTGATTTGCAACCCCAATTATAACATATTATATAACAAATAGAGAAGTATCTGAATTTATTTACATTAGAATTGATATGTAGAGAAGCAAAAGAGAGACTCTATAGCCATTGTAAACCAGTCAGCCATATCAGATGAGTAAATATTTGAGGCAACCAGTTGATGAACATTTTTTTTCCCTAAACGATACCTTGGCACAAAGAATGAGTTAGCTTATCTCTTTGAGAATTCCATTTACTCCTAGAAGTATAGTTAACTTTGTCCTAATTTACTATAAATTCAAAATGACAAGAAACAATGCAACAATAGCAATAAACACTAGATTCTTTTTCAATTCAGTAGGACAATGCTATGTGATCTCTGGAATTCAGAGAAGCTATTTTACTACTTTCTATGTGTGACTGGAAAAAAAAACTATTTTTGACAGATCTTTTCAAACAAGAGTTCAGAAGAGAACATACAACTTTGAGATCTGAAGATTTAAAAGGCCAGATTTTTTATTATACTCTCCTTTTTAATGTGCCTCAACATTTTCCTAGATAATACTGAATGCAGAACAGAAAAATTCCTAGTTCCCAAAGGCAATGTTCTAGAAGAATGATGGCAGTGATAACTTGAATCCCAATGTTTCAGTTTTTTACTATTTATCTCCTCTATTAAATTAAAGTACATAATAAGAAAGTGATATATAGAATTATAGCTGATGTTCCTAAAGACTAGAGCTTCATGGATAATCATTTTTACAAATATAATTCACAGACTAGGATTTCTGATGTTATTTGGAAAAGCAAAAAGATTTTAAAATTTTCCAGACAGTTTGGGGCAAGAAAATGTTATTAAAATTTTATTAAACTACTCTGGTTAAAGAGATAAAGTTGATTGAATTGATAGAAAGTAATTACAGTGTTTATAAAAAGAACTGTGTATAGGTAACAAATAAAATTATCTATTGATTGCAATCTATGCACAGCATTAAGCTGAATAAATTCACAGTGGCATCCTTTCTTTTCTCTGAACAACAGGGCACTAGATTCTGGCACCAAATTAACAAGATGAATGCATTAATTCCTCACCACTCTGTAAATGCCGCCATGTTTCTATTGACCCAAAAGTATTACATAAAATAATACATATAAAACACCTGATGCAAAGTTCTTGGTGAAAGAATGCTGGATGTTTTTCTTTTCCTGTCTTCATCCACTGACTTGTGTGAGAACATCCTGATTTAAGACAATCTCAGTGTCCAAGAAATGTTTGCTTTCTCCCTGATGCTAAGTGAATCGATTTCCTTTGACAATGAAACATAAAACTGACACAATGCCAGTTAATTTAGGCAAAGAAATACACTTCTGCCCTGCCACTAGTTATGTAACAATATGTCCATCTATATAGTTTGCAAACTGATCTACTTTTCTGGGGTAGACCATCAACACTGCCACCACCACCAGAACACAAATAACCACATATATTTCTTGGTTTTCCATTTCATTCGAGACCTGATCATTCAGAAATACAGTGAAAAAGTAGATTCAAAAGCAAGACTAACTGAGGTCCCTTGGTGGTACATTCAGTTAAGCATCTGGCTCTTGGTTTCAGCTCAGGTCCTGATCTCAGGGTCATGAGATTGAGCCCAGAGTATAGAGCTCTGTTCTCAGTGTGAGGTCTGCTTGAGATACTCTCTCCCTCTGCCCCTCCTTCCATGTTCTATTTCTCTCTCTCTAAAATAAATCAATCTTTTAAAAAATTTTTTAAAAATATATGAATGAAAAGAGTGGGTTTGTGATTGTTTATGCCTTCTATTATAGCAGCATTTCATAAATAACAATATAAGGAAAATAAGATAAATCATCATCTTGTTTTTTGAGCATTTGATCAGTTGAGTTTTAAGTGATAACATTATTTTTTCTTTATCACCTATACAGATTTATAACCTAATTTTATTTTACTTTATTTTTTAAAAATTTTATTTATTTATTTATTTGACAGAGAGAGAGGTCACAAGTAGGCAGAGAGGCAGGCAGAGAGAGAGGAGGAAGCAGGCTCCCCTCCAAGCAGAGAGCCCGATGCAGGACTCGATCCCAGGACCCTGAGATCATGACCTGAACCGAAGGCAGAGGCTTAACTCACTGAGCCACCCAGGTGCCCTATAACCTAATTTTTTTTTTTTTTTAAGATTTTATTTGTTAGAGAGAGAGAGAGTGAGCACAGGCAGACAGAGAGGCAGGCAGAGGCAGAGGGAGAAGCAGGCTCACTGCTGAGCAAGGAGCCCGATGTGGGACTCGATCCCAGGACGCTGGGATCATGACCTGAGCTGAAGGCAGCTGCTTAACCAACTGAGCCACCCAGACGTCCCCCTATAACCTAATTTTAAAACTAATCTTTCCCTCATTTTACTCTACACTATGTATTTTAGACTTTCAGTATTACCTTGCTGCTATTTAATTAAAATTTTTTAAAACTGTTTCTTTTTCCAAATTTGTTTTCAGATGGGAAAGGAAAAACAGATGAGTTTCCAAACTGGAATATGAATAATTTCTTTCTCAAAGAATAAAAATTTTGCATCTGAAATGAAATGAAAAAACATGACACTTCCTCCAAGTCTTTGATGGTGTAAATCTGAAATAATCACTTAAAAAAATTCTCCTACCTCATTCTATCCTTAAATGTATTTAGTGTAACTATCTGGTTGAAACATACTGAGATTCTACCTGTTTATTGGATACAGTATTCACTATGTAAAATATGTATATGCATGGATTTATATACTAAAAACACCTTGCTGTTAATAGCATTAGTCCTTATACGTAAGGACACAGTATAATGTACTAAATATAGGCTTTTAATTAAAGAAGATACACAGAAGGGTGCCTGGGTGGCTCAGTGGTTTAAGCCTCTGCCTTCGGCTCAGGTCATGATCTCAGGGTTCTGGGATCGAGCCCCACATCGGGCTCTCTGCTCAGTGGGGAGCCTGTTACCCCTTCTCTCTCTCTGCCTGCCTCTCTGCCTACTTGTGATCTCTGTCAAATAAATAAATAAAATCTTTAAAAAAAAGAAGAAGATACACAGATTGATCATTACTACTTATATCCATGGTGTTCAATAGCTTAGAAAGTATTTACAACCTAAAGTGTCATGTTTACTTTCTTCTATGTTACATGTTGCAAGCAAACTAGAAAGGCTAGAACAAATTAACACAATCTAGACTTTTAGAGTATATTTCTAAACTAAAAGATTAATTTCAGAGATTAATTTGTTTTGTTAAAATGTATATTCATTTTATAATGTAAAATTAGACAATTACAGATAAAATATACTAGAAAAATGTCCATACTTTGATAATTTTATATACTTGACCTTTGGGAGGTGCCTCGTTAACGCAGTAGGTAGCGCGTCAGTCTCATATACTTGACCTTTGGGGTAAAAAATGGAATCACTTGAAGATATCACTATAGGGACGTAATTCATCTGATGTTGTATCCTCAGTGTTTAGCATATAGTTGATTTAAAAATGTATTTATAGAATGAATGACTGAAATGCATTATAGGCAGTATATATGGCAACAATGATATTTACCCCAGAACCTTAAAAATAGTTAAATAAGTTTCCCTGCCGAACATGTAACTATTAAGTAAACATACATTGGAATAGATCAGAGATACATAAAATATTTTTAAATAGAATGGCTTCCAGGCTCACACTTGTCTGAAACCTGATTCATGTTAAGAGCCATCTTGGACTTTGGCACATTTGAAATTCTTTCTAAGTGAACAGGTATTATTATTATTATTACTCTTATAGCCTTCCATGCTATAATTTCCAACTTTTATATATCCACTCACTATTCTGAAGTATCACATAGGGAGTGCTTGCCAGGAAACAATCTTATATGCACCATATTACCAAATTTTCTGGACATACCACCTATGTGTGGATACAGTTAACCATTTTAATACAGTGGATTTTTCTTTTATTTGGGGAGGTTGTTTGTTTTAACAAATGAGCTCCTCAGAGGTATCAAGTCCACTTGTTGGCCTTTGTGGCAGAGGATGGGAGGGTCCTAATCAGATGGAAGGATAAACAGCCAAAGATTCAGCTCTGGCATAAGGTTTACATTAGAAGGGGTGGGAGGTATATTCCAGTTTACGTCCTTGTCCCAGTTTCATTATCAAAGCACCATCTTCCAAAGTGTCCCAATTTGGGTAATACATTATAAGGTTAGAGTAGGCTCTAACTTCCTTGTATCCATATCTATATCTTGGGTTCTAGGTGAGCATCATGATACAGAGACTTATAACCATCATAGCCAAGGGAGCATGTATATGCAGAAAGAGAACAAGAGAAAGACAGACAGATAGTAAGTTCACTTACAAACTCTATCACATGGACAGGTGGGTAGGGAAAAGTAAAGACAGCAATTTCTGCAGAACAACACCTTCCTCCACTTACCTACTCTACTGCTCTAAGAGTGGAATAAAGCCAGAATGCAACATGGTGGTTGGCCTAAAACATTGATTCATCTTGTGCAATGTTTGTATGGAGCCTCACAGAAAAGAGATAAAGGAAGAGACAGACATGTGACTCCTTAACACACATTTACCCTGTTCTCTATGAAACTAGCAATTTAGCCTATTCAAATATATATATTTTTTTTCTTTTCTGGGGCAGGGCGGAGACTGGAAAGAATGTGGTGGTGAGAAGCTGGTTGGATGTGTGTCCAGTTGCAGAGGAAAAGAGTAAAATTAAAGAACTGATCTTATGCATTGATAATTCTATGGAAAAAATCTTTAATCTTTTGTCTAATAAACATTGTATATTTTAAAATTATTTCTGAAATGTTAGGTAGAATCATGCTATAATTTCTTTCCTTTTTTTTTTAACACTCTGGAAATGGAACCCTAGACTTACTCTGTTGCTTGAGTATTACACAATTCAATCATCAAACATGTCTTCAAGTATAACATGTCCTAAAGTATTGGAACATATATTAACTTATCTTTTAAAACTATGTCTAAATTAACATCTCTAAAGAAAAGCTAGGTCAGTCAAGAGGAGAAAATAACTCATAGACACACAGAAAAGGGAGGATCAGAAAGGATGATAAACATGATTACCTGATCCACTCAGAGAGATAACAGCATCCAGTCATCACAGCTTGACAACATGGCCATTGACATCACACACCTATGAAAGTGAGGTCTTTGGCACCCCATTACCTCTCACATTTACAAAGATAAGGGTCAGGTCCTGGAGTAAAATGACCATATCAAGGTACTTTCATGGTATGGAGGTCTGGCCTGTGATCTCTTTGCCTTCCCCATCCGACTCAACTTCATCCCACCATGTACCTTCTTCCAATTCATCATCTCCTGGAATTAGACTTTGGCCATTCTTTCAGGCACTAAACTCTGCCTAAAAGCTTTGAAAGTGAAAGACATGTCTTTCTCCTGGACAAATGTTTGGAGCAGCCACTATAGAACCATGACAACAGTGCGGGAACAAAAGGAAATAACCTTATTATTACAGGACACTGCTTAAATGACTTGGAGTATGAAAAGCCTATGAAGCTATTGAAACTGTGTATCTACTGACATAAAGACATCCACTTTTACTGTTAAAAAAGAAATTAAATAAAATTAAAAAATAATAATAAATAAAAAAATTTAAAAAAAGAAATTAAAATGGCATTATTAAAATATAGGCATATTTTAATATATATATGAATATATACACACATATGTACATAAACCTAGACTATTATTTATCAATGCCATCAGCATTTATGTCTGAGATGCACAGACTGAAAATGTTAAATTAATTAAACAAGAATTCTATTAGACTGAGGGGGCTCTAATGCTGTGGTGGCCTCTGGAAGCAAACAAAATTCTAAGCCTGTAAATGATTCAAGATTACAAAATCAAAACAACCAGCCATAAACAGCCAACTAAACTTTAAGCTACAGCCAATCAATAATTTCCCTTCTTTGCTTCCACACTTACTTTATATGAGTTTTTGCTCTGGTTCCTGTTGGTAGACTGCTCCTAAACACTTCTGGTTTGGTGCTGCCCAATCTGAATCTGAATCAATTTTTGCTCACATGAACTCTTAAAGTATTTAACATGGCTCAGTTTATCTTTTTTTTTTTTTAAGATTTTATTTCTTTTAAGTAATCTCTACACCCAATGTGGAGCTCAAACTTACAACCCTGAGACCAAGAGTCGCATGCTCTACCAACTGAGCCACCCAGGTGTCCCTCAGTTGATCTTTTAACAATAATTATTTTAATATTTCATACTTGTTATCTGTGTTCTTTGATTTTTCAATTTGTGAATATTGTACTACTTTCCAAAAGTGAGGGCAAACAGGAGCTGCAGGACACTTCCCATCTGCACATTTGACTTCTTGTCATGTTAGATGCAGAGGACATAGATTATAGAATCCAACACTTTGGAGGGAAGTTTGTGAAATCCATGTCAAGGTTTGCAACTGGCTTCTCTGGCCATCTAGAGACAAAGCTCAGTGTAGATTTATGACCAGGAAAAAATATTGAAAGAGCTAAGGCTAAATTAGATTGTCTCCCTCTAACCTTATCAAAGAATGGTACTGAGAAGTAATCAGGTTAAATTATTTCTGATTTTGATGATAATGATGATGATAATGATGAGTGCATCATCATTATGCACGGAGCCTCATGCTCAGTGATTCTTAAAACAAATTTAGGTAGATACTCTCATCTCCATACTACAAATACAGAAACTGAGGCCTAGAAGAGTTAAGACACTTCCCACAAATCATGCTGGTAGTCCAAAAAACTGTGGAACTGGGATGTGAATCCAGAGCTCTCTGACTTTGGACTCTGAGTTCTTTACTACACACCAGCACATGTATATTAAATTACAACTTTACATTTACTTTCATAAGGTTCAATTCCTTACTTCAAAACTGTGAACAGAAAGGAAAATAGATTAAAGACCAGATGTCTGTCCGTTTGGTTTAATGATGCATTAATCCCAAAGTACTTTGCACTTCCAATTTTTTTTTTAATGAAAACCAGCCATAACTTTCTTATAGTTAGATTTTAACATGCTTCTTATAAAAAAAAAAAAGAGCAGAATCTTAAGTATTATCTTTACCCTATATAATTGAGAAGAATTAGGACAGGGATTTCAATCTCTTTCATTTCCACCTTCACCACCATGCCACCTCTCCTACCCCCACTTTGAACACCCAAATTTTGCAGGAAAGAGAGAAATCTGATATTCCTTCATTTCTTGGAACTGAATAGCCACAACAGAGCAAAGGGTAGAGTAGTATTGACAGAAACCACTGAGAATGGTGAGAGACCAATAACTCATGAATAACAAGTCCACACTAACAGTTTTAATGACTATCCTAATGGTTTAATGGATGGCACTTTAATAGGATTTCTAGTACAATCCTTCTGAAAGCGTGTCTTCAATAAATCTGTCATTAACAAAGAGCTGAATTGCTTCACCACATAACTATAGTTTACCGAATCAGAACATAACAAAATGATGGCAGTTGTCATCCTGTATTACCAGTCTGGTCTCAAGGATTCTGTTCACTATTGTGAGAGAGACAGTTACATGCTCAAAATCTATGTTGCCAGTGAAAGAGGCATATTTCTATTTAAAGGATGCAGTAGGTATTAAACAAAATACAATAGAAAGCTCAGAATCATCAGTTTATGTGCACAAAGACAAAAGTTGAAACAATAACCATAATCCAAACACGTAGGTGTTTGTGAACACTGAGACTTTAAAGACTCACAGAGATCTCTTTGAAATAACTCATCACATTTTGGGTGTAATGAGATTTGGAATGTCCATAGCACTTTCTACATTTGTCTCATAGTCGTTTATCTTGTCTCATTTCCTATACTAACTTAAAGTTCTTTAAAATCAGAGCTTGGCATATTGTGTTCTTCCGTGTGCACACCTCCTTAATATAAATGTTGAACTGGCTAGTCATTCTTAGTGAATATTCCTAAATTCAAGCTGTTGGCTCCCCACCTCTTTTTAAAAGATTATATATTTAAAAAAAAAAAGATTATATATTTACTTATTTAGAGAAAGAGCAAGAATAGTGGAAGGGCAGAGGGAGAGGAGAGAGAGAATCTCAAGCAGACTCCAAGCTGAGCGCGGAGTCTGACATGGGGCTTGGTGTCATGACACTGAGATCATGACCTGATCTGAAATTAAGAATCAATGCTTAGCCAAGTGAGCCACACAGGTGTTTCCCCTTGGCTCCCTTTTAATCTGTCCAAGTCAGAGGTTCTCAATTTTTACTTTTTCACACTGGAATACCTCATGTCTGGAGAGAACGTTCTTTTCCTTTCTGTTTTTCTAAATCCTAGCTTTCTTTCAAGGTTCAGCTTTAATTACATTGTTCTAATGCACTCCTACCTAGGGACCTCTCCCATACTTTCAAATGTACCCATTACCGTTGGGCATAGTGTGGAGCATCCATTTCACAGCTAACTTCAGTCTTGTAACATTTCCTCATTTAAAGTTATTTAAAATCATTATAACTTTTCTTTTCATTTGATAATTTCTTAATTCCCCAACCATAATGTAAGCTCCTGAATAAAATAGAGTCTACTATATATCTTTGTAGCCTATAAAACCGTGGGCCTAGTCCAGGTGCAAGTAACATATATAGATATTATTTTAATAATTTCAGATTTCTGTCTCATTTTATATGAATGTCTTTTGAAATTGGGAAACTCACTTCTTCTATAATTATACTTTCACCCCCTGATTAATAATGCTAAATCTTAAAATATAAACAAAATTTTGAACCTGATGGTAACAGATTAATGCATTCTTCAGATTATCTTCCCTAATAATGTTACAAATTCATTAGTTTTACTGCAATTTATATTGATTATCAAGATTACTGAAAATAACTCAGTGCTAAGCTATAGTTCATTACACTTTCACAAATTGAATAAGGCCTAGGGTATGTTAGAAGAATAAAAATATCTCTTCTCAGAGCCAATGTTGGAAAATATTAAATCGATATATCCTTACTAGGGGGCTCTGTATATGTCTATTTACAAGTAATGCTATGTAAAAATGACTCATTCTTTTTTCAAAATTGAAAATATTATCAATCAAGCTATCTAATAAAAGTAAAATAAATGGAATTTCATTCCAGAAAATAAATATAATTACATTTATGTTCATTTTCTTTCATGTATCTTTTCATATATCTTTTGTTTATTAAGGATAATCATTAAATTATAGGTCTGATTCTTCTTATAGAGCATAAATCTTATTTATTCCAATTTGGGGGTATATTTCAATAATTAAATGAGGTAGCAAAGAAAATATAAAGAGGCCAAACCATCTTATAAAGAGCAATATGGGTAAAGTAACAAATATAAAGATGTCTTCTAACAGACAAACATCTTTAATCAATATAGATATTAAAATACAAGAAGATTAACTTAACCAACAATTTATAATGAGGGAAGAACAGACAGAAAGAGATCTGTATGATATTTAAAGAGTTAATATTTCCTTCTGGAGTTACATACTTCATCCAGATAGAAAATTTTGTTTGAAGTAATTTTTTTTTTAGTGTTCAGTGATTCATTAGTTGAAATTATGACACAAAATACTATGCTTGGTAACTGCTCCCACAGCCTAGTTAAACATTCAGAAGTTCTGCCACAAGAACGTAATAAAGAATAAATGTTGTTCCCTTAATCTTAACATACATTCAGGTAACACAATATGAGAAAGAAAAATATGAGTTTTCTTTAAAATGAGTCCCAAAACCTACAAGTGTTAAGGATTTCTTTTTCTATCCAAGAAATTAGCAAATTTAGACTTTGAAGGATGGATTTTAGATAGCTTCTAGCACTCTAATTAGGTTTCTAAGTCACTGAGTTTATTGAATATTAGAAAACCAAAAAATCCCATTATGGTGAATAAAACAAATATAAACTAAAATCCTAGCTGAATAACACTGGGGTAAAACTTAGAGCTTCATGATATGGGAATTCTTATCAAAATCTAGTTTGGGAGCTTTGGCCTAATGTTTAGCTAAAAAACTGAAGGAACTTTTAGGCTCAGAATCTAAGAGCAATGATTACGTATTGTTCATCTTTGTAGCCCCCAAAGCCTGGCACAGTACCTGGAACATAATAACTCAGTGAAGGTTTGTTGTATGAGATGAATAGATTGCAAAGCTGGGAAAGAAAAGAGACCTCCAAAGAAGTAGACATTCGTGTTCTTGGAACATTTTTTAGAAATACCAATTTTTAGAATTGCCCTCTGATTGCTCACAGGGATATTTGGAAGAAATGAGCAGCTTTGTCTCACAGAGTTCATTGGTTTATTCTTTTTTTCTTTTCTTTTCTTTTTTTTTTTTTTAAATTTATTTGTCAGAGAGAGAGCAAGCACAGGCAGACAGAGTGGCAGGCAGAGGCAGAGGGAGAAGCAGGCTCCCTGGCGAGCAAGGAGCCCGATGTGGGACTCGATCCCAGGACGCTGGGATCATGACCTGAGCCGAAGGCAGCTGCTTAACCAACTGAGCCACCCAGGCATCCCTCATTGGTTTATTCTTTAATGAAAATTATAATCCTTGGCCTGTGGCTTCAAAATTTGTTGCTGAGGAATGATTATAGATCAAAAACAAAAAGATTACATCTCTTTTCAAGAGCAAATGAGTAGTAAGAGCAGATGAAGTCTTGAGGAAACAAAGAAAATATTTTAATGATAAAACTGCAGAGAGATAAATAGTGAAACTACTAGTCTTTGTAAAAGTTGCTACATTTTTAGCATTGAGGAAAGGTGATTTTTCTTCCTCTTAGAGTTGACTCTGATATATGAATCCTCCAGATCATTTTTCTTCATAGACTATGAGTAGAAGAAAAGTGAGTTCTGAAACCAGCATTCTTCCACTCCTTCATTTCAGTCAGGGCAGTGAACAGCTTTCCCATCTGTGCACAAAATCCTTGTCAGGAAGCTTGATCTCCTGCACTGCTCTAATGATATACTGTCCAAGGGAGGCCCACCAAGGAAACCCAAAGGTGGATTCCCTACCTAGATGGAGAACCACTGCCCAACAAATTGTTACTTCCCTGTGCCCATAGTACCTCTCTTCCCATAGGATCTCTGCTGCAGTTCAGTAATGTTAGAACCTATTGAAGCACCTTTATCCATAGGCTGATAAATGATGTCCATTTCGATATCATGTTATACGTGGGAAGAGGGAGCTGCAAAAAGCAAACCAGGTTCCTGCTTCATTTTTGAAACATTCCTACATTCATTTGAGAAAAGTTACCATGCTTGTCAAAAGGATACCCCAATAAAAATGACACATTCCTTGCCCTGAAGAAGCTTTTATTATTATAGTGGAAGACCCACAAGTAAAACAATGAAGACTGGAATCCTTTGTAATATCAGGGACTCAAGTACAGCAAAAAGCAAATAAAATCTGCCCCATAGTGATAGGCACCTGTCTCGTCTTAATTTTGGCCTTCCACACTCAAGCTACCTTTCTGTTTGAAAATTTCTGTCTTCAAATAACTCCCTAGTGTCATTGGTTCCCTCCATCAGTTGTTTAAGAACAATGCAAACAAAAGACATATAAATCTTCACCAAAAGTGGGGGGGGGCATAGTGGTGTCCTTGAATCTTTATAAAGTGACCATTTAATATTCAAATACAAAGTAAATCCACTGAATTGTACATCTTAAGATGGTGAGTTTTATAATACATGAATTGTATCTTAATAAAATGATAAGGAAAACACAGGTAAATATATCACATATGTTGATTTTTTGCTAAGAACCACTGTTCCTTTCAATAAATAAAAATCGCCTTTTATCAAATAATTGATAGCCACCCAAATTTCTAGTACTGTTTTTGATTTGGGTTGTCATATAGGAAACAAAGCTTCTTTGATGTTTCTAAATAACCTAAGTTTGACATGTATGACTATAGCTTTATTTACAGAAAACTTTCCCCTTATTCATCAGTTTGTTTTGTCTAGGAAGTCTACCTAAAAAAACATCAGCTTTTGTATAATGTTAGATGCAAAACTGGTTGAATGATTTCAGCCACATCTCATTCAGCCATATCACTTATTTTTTCCCAGAAAAAAATGTCTTCTCTTTAGCGAAAAAGCAGGGGTGGACTAGATTCAAAGATTTTAGGAATCCTCAACTATAACTCCACAGTGGAGACTTTATGAAACTGAATTCAAACCTCTGAAACTTTGGGACAGTTTTTTTTTTTCTTTTGTAAGATAATGGGAGAATCCGTGAGCTGTGACAGGGAGGATCAATATGAAAGGAATAGAAAAGAACAAAAAAAGGAAATCAATGCCCAGTTGCACAGCAACACCCACCAACTCCAATACTTAAGCTGAAAATTTTTATTCTCCTCATGTCTCAACTGATGACAACGAGGTCAATTAATTACCATGGGGGGAAAACCAGACTGAGTTCTCCCATATTTGCTAATGTAACACCCTAACTACTCTTAATACAAAGGGAGGCAGCATTTCACTGTTCATTAACCATCTTAATTATGGTTTCTCAATCACTTCAGCCATGTCTGCACTCCCAAGTTATACAACACCAACAGAAGAGATTGGACTGAAGCTTGTGAGGAGTGGGTAGAGGCATCACCACGATGAGAAAACAAAAAGGGAAACTGGGCTTCAGAACCTCATCTTTATAATCCGTACTTTTAGTTGTATTTTGTAGTAATCAGAGAATCAGAATTACAGGCTTAGACAAAGTGACTATCCAAAAAGGTTACCTAGTGCAATCATCCATCTGAAGCCAAACTTCTGCCTCGTCAATCTAGCTTATTATAAGCCACTTGGCATACTGTTCAATTTCACAGAAATCAAAGCTAGAGCTAAAGAAACCAAAACCAAAAACAAACAAAAATACCAGCAGCAATGGATCTTGAAACTAATGGAAAGGAATATAAGTAGGCAAAGTGTTTGTATAACTCTTCCATCTTGAAATAGGGCAAACTTCTGATTGTGAAGTTAACAGCTTTTATCTTCTCAAATCATTTAGCAGCTTTTATATGAAATTTAATTGCAGAAACTTGAAACAGGATTTTTGCATAGATGAAAGATGTTTTTAAAAATCTTAAGGCAAAATGATACTTTATATCAGTTTAATGTATTTACAAAGTTTATCATAGTGAACAAGTTTGCCTTTCATCATGGGTCTTATCTAAATGAAGTCGGAATTTGGTGATATGTAGAAAAGAGGGCATTTTGCCAACATAAGTCTTCACTTCTTTTAATATTCAGGTTAAAACAAGTAGGTAGACTCTGGTCTATAGTTTAAAATGTCAAGACAAGAACAAGTCAATATTAACAACTCTCTCAGAGAGTTAAAACTGGGTCTTTATATCTTCCAATCCTTCCAACATTTGCTTCTGCTTTCTCTTCACTTTATTTACCCAGGGAATTGGTCAAGATCAGACAACAAATGCTGTCACCATTATGTAGGAAAATTTATAGAGTCAACTTGGTGAATTGATGATTTCTAGTCCACTAGAGTGCAGTGCTAGTTTTTTTTGTTTTGTTTTCAGGTATAAACTATAACCTTAATCATCTTTAAACTTGCTAATTTAAAAAATAATAAAATAAAAAAGAACATAAGGGGGAGGCTGGTTATAAAGTTTTTTACCCAGAGGAAACCAAGTCCTTTTTTGTTGTTCAAAAATGTCCATAATATTGAAAAACAAAAATAAAATTATATCAATAAGAAATTTGGGCTAATATGTCTTATTTGGGACCAGAAAATACTCATGAAAATACTCATGAATATCATCTTAATGGATAATGACACTAAATGTCTTATTTTAAGACCATAATGAAAATGATTATGGGAAGAACCACCAAAGGGAACTATTTATAGTGGTCAGAACATGACTCTGAAACGAAGCCATGTGGGTTCATATCCCCCTGCTGCTACTTACCAGCTGTATGACCTTGGACAAGTTACTTAACTTCCTTGAGTTTCAGTTCAGTCCCTTCTCTTGTAACACAGGGATACTAATAGTACCTACTTGGCAGGACTGACTGAGTTAATATATGTACCATGTTGTGAAGAATGTCTGCCATATGGTAAGTGCTATACACATTTGCTATCATTATTATTGCTGCAAAGCTCTTTCTAGACTGTGAAGCCCTAAGTAATATTATCATCATAATATTAAAATGTTATGTAGTTTAATACCAAAGAAGAAGGTATGGAGGAATATTTTGCAGACAGGAGTAGAGGGGAGGGATGAAGAAGGGGGAAAGTGGGAAGGTGGGGAGAGAGAGGGGAGGGAATTAGAGTGACAGAGGGGATGGGGGAGGGGATAGGAGGGAATGAGGAGGGGGGATGTAGGAGGAGAAATAAGGGGATGAGGGGGAGTGGATGAGGGGAGTTAGAATGAATTAAATCAAGAATCTCCATGAGCCTCTGGCTGGAGCTTGAATGACAGATGATGCCCACTATTAAGGAAACATAGTAAGTGAGAAATAACGCAGTTAAGATTATGCTGCATGTCTGAACTTTTTAGTTAAAGCCAAATACACCAAATGCTGTGTCTGTGATGACTAAAAGACTAATGTTGCCCAAGGCATTGCTAAATCTGTAAGTTCATATAATGTATTAACACTCACATCTTTCTCTTATCTTCTCTGTACTCCCCAACATGGTGGCATGTTTTCTTTTTTTTTCTGTTTAGCAAGAGTAGAAAAATCATGGCAAATAATACTACCACACTTTTTACATCTAAAAAGAAATAAGTAAAGACATTCCTTTTATGAGGGGCAGCAATAGGCTCTCCTGGCCCCAATCCCTTCCTGCAACATTGTTCAAATTTTCCCCAAAGCTGTGCTCACAAATGCCATAGAAATAGATGCATTCATTTGATTTGGGGGGGGGGGGTACTTACGGCTTTAGTAGTAGAGACAGGAAATCATTTCTATGACTTGAGAGTACTTTTAAGATCACCTAGTACAGACTCCTTAGTGTTAGTGTTACTACTTTTCAATAGTATAATCAACTTTCCTGTCTCACTTCTGAGCAGCATGACCCCAATTTTGCAATGACAAGCACAGAACACACTGGAGTCCCTTGAATAAACATGACCCTTCTCATCTCTATGCCTTTGCACATGCATCTCCCTTAGCCTGGGATCTTGAAATCCTAGCAAACTTCAGTGAGTCTAACTTGCATGCTCTCTGGAAAAACTCTTCAGTACTGTCCCTTCTTAAATTTTCCCCTCCTACTATCACCATGTCCTATAATTACCACTTCTTTCCTCTGCTTTTCCTGGGAGACTATGGACTTATCCAGAGCAAAACTTGTTTCTTGACTTTTTGTTTTCTTACTTTCCAGTAAATGTTTATTAAATAGATGAAGGCATTCCAACTCCTTCTCTTATAAATAAGGAAACTGAGATTGGGGGAGTTAAACAGCTTGTCTAGGGGCATTTGGATTCACAGCAGAGACCCGAGGCAGGTTCTACTTCTCAATGAAAATGAGCTTTTCTGGGTACTTCATGTGGATTTAATTTCCAGAAATTCCATTACATACAAAATATGAAAAGAATATGCAATTAGCAAAACCTCCTTCCATCTTCATCACTGCTCACCTTCCAATTGTTTTCATGGAGCCCATTTTTGGGAAAAGAAAAATGGACTCTTATACAAATAAAACAACTTGTGAAAAAATGCAGTGTTATTAAATGACTAACAGGTAGGTCTTGAGTTTAAAGTTCACAATATTGAGGGCCACTACTGTTTCCTATGTGCCTGCTTTGTACAGAAAGGCAAAGAAGCAAGGCACCTGACATATAGTCATTGTCATAACAACCTTATGAGTAGGTTAATATCCTCATCTTAAGTTAGAGAGAATCAGTCCACAAGAGGTGAAGTCCCCGGTTCAGAGTAGAGCAGCACAATGACTAACTGGCAGAGTCCCAATACGAGCCTTATTTTCCTTGACTTCCAATGCTCTCCCCAGCATCTGATACTATTTCTCTCTACATGAACACACCACTCTAGCCTTAAAACCCCAACTCCATTTTAAAATCAAAATAAAACAAACAAACAAAAAAGCCTCTTTTTTAGTTCTTGCTACAGTTTCTTTGAAGTTGAAAGCTTGTTTTGGCACTAGAAATACTTCAGGATTAATTGTTTCCGGAGAGCTTTGAGCTCCACATGGGAGCAGGTGGAAAGATGATTTGGACAATGTCCAGTGATGGTCAAGGGCCAATTAGTTATGGTGAACTTGTGTGCGAACAGGGATTGAGAAACCAAACTGGAGTTATAGGACTTTCCCTCAAGATGAGCATGACTCCCAGAAGGAAAAAACAAAAAAAACACCAAAATATAAAAAGTTCAAATATAAAATATAGGGAATTTAACATTTGTGAGGAAAATGCTTGAAATTAAAAAAAAAAAGCAAGCACAAGAATATCTTAATAATAAATAAACTTAAAAATAAATAACAAATAAAAATTAGCTTTGAAACTTGAAAATTTGGTTTGGTTGCAATTTAAGTTCTAATAAGTGCAGAAACTCAAAGAGAATAAAAGACTCTAAACACACAGATACACCCTGGTTTGGGATGTGTTTCTTCTAAGGTGGACTGCTGTTTCTTTGTGTCCGACTAGATTTGCTTACAAGATGCAGAATAATAGCCAGCTGAGAAGGGACTGTGTACTTTTGTATCTTACTTGGTGAAGCTGGTTCCTAGCTATGAACCAAAAAACAAAAACAAACACACAAAACCAAAAAAAAACCATTTTCTTAGATTGGCAACTGGCAGGCCCATCTTTACTATAAAAAACTGTAGCGGGAGTTTAATCAGTAGGTAGTTTTGTGTTAAATCTGAGGGGGTCTGTATTAAAATGTGTTCACTTCTGTACTGTCTAGAGATAATAACAGTCTATTTCCTGAGAGAAAAGTTCTGAAATAAGGCTTCACTGCTGATACATCAGCTGGGATGTCAACTGAGAAAAGCAGCTCTTTTTAGAAAAAGACATTCTTTGTTCTTTTCGCTCCTGTTGCTGGTACTAGCAATTGTGATCACAACAAAAGTGTCTGTGAACTATAAATTTAGTGAGAAATCGATCCAGACACACATTTTGGTTAATAATCTGCTGCATGCCCAGCGGTGGGTTTGCCACCGTGTGGCCAGCAGCACGCCGAGAAAGCATAAACACCTGACCAGAAGCTTATATTCTAACACAGGGGATGATCTGAGTAAAAGAAAAGGCAACATAGTAAGTGCTAATTACACTGCAATAAATTAACAAGTTTTCTTTTTTTTTTTTTTCTTCCCTTAGTATTGTTTATTTTACTGAATTCAATCAAGTCCTATGGATTTGACCAATGAGAGGGATGGGAAGAGTCAAGGGTTTCACTGAGTCCTAATACAGGAATTTAGTTTTTTTCACATTTTAATATCTCTGAAATTGATGTACATCTTAAAAGTGATGGTATGTATTTGATGAAACAGCTACTAAGATGAGTAAGCACTCGTACCAGGGACTCTGCTAAGCATTTCACATATATCAATTTATTTTTAATTACATAGGAGGTAAGTACTATGATTACTTCCCTTGCAGAGATGAAAAAAGTAAACTAGAGAGGTTCAATTATAAGGTCACATAGCTTGATCCAGGGGCCAACCATAGGCAGGCAGATGCCAGCACCTGTGCCCTTAGCTACTGTGCCACACTATTCCCATCATTAGCACGATGAGCAAAGAACACTGAATGGTAGTCAAGGGGTTTGGACCCAACATGGAAAATGTACTTGAGGAAATGGGTAACACCTTTCTCACCCAAGCCCTCAGTCTTAGAGTACCAGGAGATTCTACCTTGGAATTATAAACTTATCCTTTCATTCCCATGAAGGCAGATGGTTCATCTGTCCCAGTATAAAAAAAGTGTTACTACTTTTTATTTTATGAAGTCTTTTTTTTTCTCATTCCATTACACAAACTACCATAATTTGCTCAAAATTAAAAAAAAAAATTATCTCATGTGGCTCATGTGTCAGTAATGTTTAAAAATGAAGGCTTTTCCCTGGTCTACTCTACTGTTCAACTTTACATAAGAAATGAAAACAGATCTCTGTCATACTACTTTCTTACTTCAGAAAGTTGCAGTACTTTCAAAGCTGGGAAAAAGCCTGTGTGTGTGTCTAGTTTTTTATTTTTATCTGTGTAATGCTCTAATGCATGTCCATCCTCATGAGTTTACACATAAATTATGAACTAATTGAAAGCAGAAAGGACAAGTGGTTTTGCGTTATGAATGCTTGGAGGTTTATGAAACATTTAGTAATGAAGGCTTTAGTCCTACCTTCCGGCCTCACTCTGGCACACATGGTCAAATATATCAAAAGCCTATTTCTAGGGAAAACAGAATATTCTCTTCTGTGGTTACTGTTTTGATGATAATTTTGTCCTCTTATAAAGAAATGTAATATTTACCACTGGGTATGAAGAAATGGTCTACGGAGAAAAGAAATGTCATAGGAAACATGTCAGGAAAACCTTTGGGTTTTCCCAGGAATAGGCATGTAAGCTAGTACCCATGACATTTTCATAGAAATTTCCAGTATAAATATGGATCTAGTTGAAGACTTAGGCTTCTGGACCCTGTAAATCAGTCCACAGTAAGAAACAAACAGTAAAACATTTAGGTCTTTAGAGCAGGTGGGTTAAGGTACACTATCTTTTTAAAAATAAGAAGGAAATTTGTGGCCTGGCTCAGACATATTCCAGGTACATGTATGACCTTGAGCAAGTAACTCCCTTCTCAACTCTTTTTCTTTACTTCTGAGATGGAAAGTTTCAACCACATGGTCTCTGTGGTCTATTTCAGCTCTCAGCACTTAAAAAGATGACATAAGCAACATTTTTAATGTGTCTATATATATGTCTTTGCACTGTCTTGATATACTTCATTACTCATGAAGGAAATAACTTATCTTTTTCTGTTACCTGTCTCACTAGAGTGTTGTGAAGATTTTAGCCTTCTAGACAAAGGTGCCACATACATGCTGTTATTAAATCAGAAGGACAGGACACCACTATCTGAAATGCTTCAGATAAAAGTCTCATTATCATCTGTGCAGACAGGAGATGTGAGAGTGTTGCCATGAGCACAGGAAGAAAATCTCAGCCCATCTGGATGCTAAATGGTGGAGGACACTTGAGCGCTGAGATAAAGATAATATACATCCATAGATGGCAGCAAGGACTCTGGGACTGGATTTTTGTGGTGAGAACAAAATAGGTCAAAGGTAGGCCTTTGAGAATCACAGTTCCTCATTCTGCTCTGATCCAACAAAAAGACTGCTCTTTATACTAGCTTTAATGTGTGTGTTTAAGAAAACACTACTAAAAAAGGTAGTGATGATTAATTTTAAATTAGATGTTGGATAACTATGTCTATTTGTAAGTCACCTGTTAGGAACTTGGAAAAAAGTGTGAAGTTGTCTCTATTTAAAAGGAGGTTATTGTCTCAATTCAGGTATAAAATTTATAATGTGCCCGAAGTACAGTATTGATATTTGGCATTATTTCTATGGGGAATTGCAACTTGAAGACCAAATTGGGATATGGTTTCACATCTCTGATGTTCTAACTTTTCTTGCTAGTGACCACTGGGATGCCTCTGTGTAGGGGTCTTGACCAACGGGGATGAAGCAAATACAACCAGTCAATGGTGAACCAGTGCTGTAGAAAAGAAGGGACTTATCTATATAATCAAAAGATAAGGCTGTTTCCAAGTCATTAACTTCTCACAATACAAAGGATTGTGGCACCAGTGTGCAGAAGTGAGAATCCTAACAATGCTATTTGCATGTTTAAGTAATTTGAACATGTAAGAATCTATTTATACTCCCCTAGTTGGTCTTCCTGTCTCTAGTTTCTCCTTTATTTTCATCATATACATTGCTGACAGATTAATTTTCCAATAAACCACCATGCAAGTGTGCTCCGTATTCTCATCACACTGTGAAACACTTTTGGCATAGGACTGATTATATTTTATTATAATTTTTCATTGACATGTCTGTTCAATGACATGTCTCTCATTCAATGACATGTCTGTTAATGAGGGGGCATACTTAACACAATTTATTAATAAATACATAAAATTACCTCTCTACAAAATCTTTCAATGGCTATATAAAAATAGTACAACTTTTCAGCTATCATTATTGACCCCCTTCTTTTACACACACACACACACACACACACACACACACACACTGCATGTATGTCCTGAAATTCACACATATATATACACATATTCCCTAATTCTCATAGCAACAGATTTTACAGATGAGAAACTGATAGGGCTATATTATTGTGCAAGGCTACAGGCATACCACGTGTTCAAATCAGAATACAAATTTATCTGAGTCCAAAGCCCACATTCATATTCTTTCCACCATTAATCCACCCATCCTTGCCAATGGTGAGTCTGGCAACAAAAGCTCATTACAATTCTTGGCCCTCTTTACTTTCCTGACTTCATTTCACTCAACTCTCCACAAGTAACAATTTGTTCCATCATAGCAAATATCCTTAGTGCTTCCCCTGACCCTGTATACACTAGGGTGTCTTGTTAAAATGCAGATTCTGTTTCAGTAGGTTTGGGATAGTGCCTAAAATTCTGCATTTCTACAAACTCCCAGTGATGTGAATGCTGCTGTTCTGTAGTCCATAGTTTGAACATAAAACTACAAAGCATCCTTAAATGTACCTTGGATCCTTCCCTCAGTCTTTTTCTTCTTAGTTCCACTACCAAAACTACCTTTTCTTCAATGCCATTTCCAGTTCCTCATCTCACTCTGACCTTTGCTATATCCCAACATCATTCCATTAGTATTTGAGATTAGTATCTTGGTATTCTTTTTATTATTTTTGCATGTATATATTTGATTTTTGCCTGCTAGACTTCTTGGAACTAAAAGTTTCTTATAACTTCTGTATTCCTCCCAGAACTTAGCATAATGCTTTTATGTAGTGCTTTGGTGGATAATTATTGGTTCTTTCTCCCAGCTCACAAGCCCCTTTCCATAGTAACTTCCCTCTTTCTAATCCAAGGAAGGAGGGAGTGGTGTATGGGTGGACTGTTAGTAGCTATGTCCTCATATGTGTTTCCATAAAAAAATGAGTTAACTAGAGTTCAGAGTTTGTTCTCTGGCATTCGGAACTTGACTAGAAAAAAAAATGGTCTCTTTCTTCAGGAGCGTGCTTTGTTAATGGAAACATGATCAGAAGTCAGATTTTCTATATGTGCATGGGAGAGACAAAAGAAGTTGGCCTAACAAGGGGAAGAATGAGGTCAGTCCAGATAAAAACACAAGGATGAAAACTTTAAAGAGGATGTCAGGAAATCCAGACAACAGTTCTTGAAGCACACCTATATTGTTAGCCTTTGGCTCTATCACAGATAATTTATAATAAATAAATCTGTAATATTTAATTTATAATAAATAAAGCAAACTCCTCTTTTTCCCCTTATGCAAACTATTGGAGATGTAGTTACTTATGATCAGTCTAATACAAATAGGATTTATGTATATTGTATTGATAATGTTAATATTGACTCTGATGCATGTCAAATGAATCTTAAACATTGGTTTATTTGCTATCTCAGGAGTTCCTGAAATGAAAACTGGAGAATGATGCTCTGTCATATATTACCTTAAACCAATGATGTTTCTTAAATTAAAGTCTCAGAGCACCTGCATCAAAGTCACCTAAACTGCTCTTTTAAAATGGACATTACTTAGGAGAAAATACTTGCAAGTTATATATCTGACAAGGAGTCACTACTTCAAGTGTACAGAGAACTCATACAACCCAATAGCAAAAACAAAACAAAATTTAAAAAATTCCAAGCCAATTAAAAAATAGGCAGAGGATCTGAACACACCTTTTTCCATAGAAGACATACACATGGTCAACAGATACATGAAAATGTGCTCAACATCACTAATTACCAGGGAAATGCAAATAAAAGTACAATGAGGTATCACCTCTCACCTCTTAGAATGACTGGCATCAAAACGACAAGAAATAAATATTGGCAAGGATGTGGAGAAAAGAGAGCCCTCATGCACTGTCAGTGGGAATGTAAGTTGAAGAAGAGATATCTGCATCCTCATATCCATTGTGGCATTACTTTTTTTTAATATTTTATTTATTTATTTGTTAGAGAGAGAGAGAGAGAGAGCACAGGCAGACAGAGTGGCAGGCAGAGGCAGAGGGAGAAGCAGGCTCCCCGCTGAGTAAGGAGCCCAATGTGGGACTCGATCCCACGATGCTGGGATCATGACCTGAGCCAAAGGCAGCTGCTTAACCAACTGAGCCACCCAGGCGTCCCCACTGTGGCATTATTTACAATAGCTAAGACATGGGGACAATTTGAGTGTCCATTGATGGATTAATAGATCAAGAAAATGTTATATATATATATATGAAATTCATATATATATATACATATACACACACACACACACACACACACATATATATATTTCATTCATAAAAATGAAGGAAATTCTGCCATTTGTGACAACATGGATGGACCCTGAAAGCGATATACCAAATGAAATAAGTCAGACAGAGAAAGATAAGCACAGAGAAAGATAGGTATGATCTCACTTATATGTGGAATCTTGAAAAAAACAAACTCACAAAAATAGAGAACAGATTGGTAGCTGCCAGAGGTTGGGGTGGGGTGGGGATATAGGGCAAAAGGGTTAAAGGTGGTTAAAAGATACAAACTTCCAATTATAAAATAAATAAGTCCTGGGGACATATTGTATAACATGATGACTATAGTAAATAATATTTTATATTTGAAAGTTGCTAAGAAGATAGATCTTAAAAGTTCCCACAAGAAAAATTTATAATTATGTAAGGTGATAGATGTTGGCTAACTGCAGTATTCATTGTGTATTACACACACACACACACACACACACACACACACACACATCAAATCATTATCTTGTATACCCCAAACTAGTATATGTCAATTACATCTCAATGAAAGGGTAAAAATAAATAAAACAGACATTCCTGGTTATCATGGCTGACTTACTGTACCAGCCTACCTGGTGTTAGGACCAGAAATCTGAATCTTAATTACACTTCTAAAAGATTTACAGTCATTAGCTAAGCCTTTGTTTGGTGAGACCCTTACATACTATTCTGAATCAGTTCAACGATTCACCAGCTAATGCAATGGCTTTGACAGATACCAACTTTCGGGAAAACTTTACTCCCTGCATTCTAGATCTCATCCTCAAATTCTGGTTACTTAAATTCTAGTAAAACCTTACAGTCACATATCAGAAAATGAAAACTGGAAGTATTTATAAATATTTCCAAGATTAAGTGTTCTTAATTTCTCAAGTTCCTTCTCCCAGGTGTCATTAAATCCAATGTCTGAGCCCAATTTCCTTACAATAAAGGAAGTTCTCACACAATCTAATAATGCTGGGTAATCTTAATCTATTTCCTCCTATTCCGACCTCAGAAGCAATGTAAACAGCCTCCATGACTCTAACCTCCGTTTCAGTCTTAGAGTAAAAAATGTAGTTTCATGCCTCTTGAGAGGTCTGAGTAATCATTAATTCACAGTGTTTATGCCAAAATAATTAAATATTTGAAGATAATGTGCCTTGTCTTTCTTCCATTTTCTTCACTAAAAACTAGTTAAAAAAAATATATTCAGATTTATATGGAAGATAACAAGTAAAATAAAATTTTTTGGAAGTGTTGCTCTGTGGCCTAAAATATTACATAGAGGTTTTTATCTTATTATCACAGATGAATAAAACACTTAAATATCTCCTTCATGGCTATTAAGGCACAGTAGAGTCAATTCATGCCCAGGGAGCTTTAATCACAGACCATCGTCATGATAAATGGTGAAAAGTCAGTGTGGGCTATCATGTCAACGGCTACTGGGGGAGTTTTTAATGGGAACATTGGCAGCATGCAGTTCATAACTACTTTTAAGGAGCACTTCTGATTTAAAGGCTAAATGACTACCATTACAGTATCTTTATATGTGGTATTTCTAGAGAAATTCCATTTTAAAATGAAGCTGGTTACTGTAGTTAATGTATATAACAGATTTTGTGAACGATGCAAATATTGTCTGTGGTTTAAAGTTATATTGATAGAGCATAATTACTGACTTTTAGGTTTAGCTATAAATTCTTAATTTTTTGTAACCTGTTATATCATCCAAAATCTCAAATCAAGTATTAAAGTGGGGCCATGAAGAAAATAGCACATAGCAAGAGAAGAAGAGACATGATAACAATAAAGAGGAGGTTGAAAAGGTAAAAGATTTCTAAATGTTCTTTATGTTGCCTCAGGTAGCACATATCATCTGCTTTGTTTTTTTTCTTTCTTAAACTCAATTTGCAGCCTCAAGACCTAAACTAGAACCTACAGAAACTGTTTTTAAAAAACTACATAATTTGAAAATAGCCATTATGACCAAAAAGAACAGGGAAGGAATAAGAAGCAGACAATTTGAGAAAATAACACAATTCACAATCCAATGTGAGCTTCCTAAAATTACAAGTGTTCTTATGAATGCTGGGAAAAGAATTAAAATAGATAGATAGATAGATAGATAGATCTATCTATCTTAGCAAATCAGAAAAATATAGTCCCTTTGTGTTCTATTGAATAGTTGATAAAGATGCTGGATATTCAAATAGAATAAAAAGGCTATCTGGATCTTAAGGGTGGAGGTCCATGGGGCTGCAGATATGTTTTGGTTAGCACAATAATTTAAAATAATGAAAAACTGACAATTTGAAGACTTCAGAAAGTCCACGCAAATATCCAGATTGCCAAAGGCCCCACTGTTTCAGATTTTCTTACATGGATCTTCTTCACATTCTTGATACCCATCTAGTCACTTGAAGATGGGGATCCTCTTAGAGGTTCTCATGGAAAGGGGAGAATGTTAGAACTCAGGGCACCTGGATGCCTCCGTTAATTGAGCCTCCAACTCTTGGTTTTGGCTCAGGCCATGATCTCGTGGGTTCTGAGATGGAGTCCTGCAATGGAGTCTATGTTCAGCAAGGAGTCTACTTGAAGATCCTCTCCCTCTGTCCCTCCCTCCATTGGTGTGCACAGTTGAACACACATAGTCTCTCTCTCTCTCTGAAATAAATAAATAATCTTTAAAAACAAGAATCCTTTAAGAATATTAGAAGTGGTAGGAACTAAGAGATCATCTAGTTCAACAGCCACATTTAAAATTGATACAACAGGTGCTTGTGGCGATAAGCCCTGGGTGTTGTATATAAGTGGTGAATCACTAAATTTTACATCAGAAACTACTAATAGACTGTATGTTAACTAACAAGAATTTAAATAAAAACTTGACAAAAAAAGTTGATACAACAGAAACCAAGAGGGGTAACAAGGATGTGTTTTAAGACTTTCCCATTAAGCAAATCAACAGAAACTCATTAGGGTAGTATTTGGACTGCTCAGGTACCAACAACCTTTTGTTGTTTGGCAGAACAACAAGACTTTTTTTGGTACCTTTTTATCTTGTGTTAAGTCAAATTTGAACAAAAAGAATAATGGTGACTCAGTTATCACTTCATGAGTTGGTCTCAGTATGAGTTCCTGTTACTGTAGAAGGCCAGAAATATCCAATTTAAAAACTTTCTGCTTGATAAATACCACAATATCCAAATACACACAAATATACAAAGACTTTTCATTCACTTTCATCAATAACTCACAGAACTTATAAGGATTCTGGAATTTTAAGATACTATATAAGATACTAAATAGGCAACTTTCCAGGAACATATTATGATCGATCTTAATATTAATTCTAGTGTTATTTTAAGACCGAAGGGTCAAATAATGCACATACATGTGTGTGTCCATTATTAAAGGGTTTTCAGGTCAAGGAAAACTATACAGAGAAATCGACATATTCTCTGTCATCTCTCTTTTTCAGGAAGGCTTCTGGCCGTGAATTAATTTATTCAATATTTAGCACCCATCTGGTATACAAAGAAGCTTATCAAGTCAATATATCCTATGAACTTAAAACCAGAAAAGAAAATCAACCTCATTAAGTAACACTGAATATAAAATATTCAACATGTCTTAAAACTACAACTACTATACTGATTATGTAGACACTTTTCAGTTGCCTATTTACTATCAACTTTTATATCTGATTCAGTGTTATATTTAAAAGAAAAAAAAACAACGAAGTTAGTTTTTAAGAATATAGTCAAAAAGAAGAGGGTGGCAACTCTTGAAATTACTTTCAAGTGCACTGAAATACCTCATATTCCTGGGAAAACTTCAAGTTGTCATTTGCTTTCAACCTTTCAATGTGATCTGCAAGTTCCAAGATAGGAATTGGAGGATGGCTAGCCATACCTATTAAAGAAAAGAAGAAACACATTTGAAAACAAATGAAAATGAGTGTGACTATTCCAAAATATAGAGAATACTATAGTTAGAAATGGCCTGAAATATGTGAGTAGTAAAGATGTTTAATGTGAGGAAGCAGGCAGACAGTTTGGTTACTCAAAGCAGGACATGCTCTGGAAGGATGAATTTTGTAGCCAAATGAAAAGTCACCAAGCATAATCCGCAAACTAACACTCCTAGTGTAAAAGAAAGCGTTATTGTGCTATGAATCGATGCAGTTAGCTAGCGGAGAAAACTGACAGTCAGGCTTGATGTCAACTTCTGCTTTGAGTAATGACTGTTATGTCATTTCAAACTCCTTCTCCTGCACTGTGTGAAATGGAAATTGTGTGGAATTAAATGGTGTAAAGTGAACTAAGAAAACAGACACTGAGAAAGGCCTAAAAGGGAAAGAGTAGTAGCTTGATAGGAAACATAAAGTGACTTATGCATAATCAAGGAAAACTAACTTGAAGAATGAAGGTTACCAGGGTAACCGGAATCATCTGAACCTGCAAAGGAAATGATGATGTAAATAAAATAAAATAGAAAGAAATTGTTAAAAAAATGAAATGGATAGTCTGATATACTTTTTTTAAAGGACTGATAAAAATGTTGTAAGTTTTTACAGGATTCACTAGACATTGAGACTTGGTTAAGATTGCTTTAATATTTCACAGACCTGGAGGTGACTGACATTCACATGCAAACATGGACACAAAGAATGACATGCACCACAGTTCATAGACGATAATCACTGATGACAAAATCAGACACCAAACTGAGGTTCAAAAATGTTTCCACTAGTAGCAGATTGTAGAGTTTGGGGTTATGGCCTTCACCGGACACTTATAAATGGCCACACTAACAGCTTTGTGGTATTTGCCCCAGGTCCCAATTATTCAACCACCAGCAAAACCTACAATCTACTTCAGGTGTAAACATCTTTGTCCACAAATGGGAAATGAATGCAGGAGAGTGACCAGATGGTGAAGGGACAGGGAGGGAAAGAGGATGGGAAAAGAAAAGAGCAGTGACAGGGACAGCATATCTTAGTTCAGTCTGCCAGCTGAAATGATATTAGTTTCACAAAATCTGTTTAAAATAATCCACCACTAATTATGGTGATTCCTGTGTCTTTCCACTGTTTTCTCACTTTTCATGTGATGTACATTCTATTTCTTTGTTATTAAATTTTTAAGAGTACCATCAGAGAACATCGCTGACTCATGTCTTAGGGATACAAATTCCAGCTGGCTAGAAAAACTTGAACTAGCATGCCCCCAGGGAAGACTCTGAAGAGGAAAAAGAATGGGGAGGAGCTCAAACTGGAGGCTATGTTGACATTCTGCTGTCCTGGGACTCTTTGGAAGGTATTAGGCTATGGGATGGTGACCATTAAGTCAACAAGACATGTGATTAGTTTATGGGCATTTTAGAAATTGTGCCATTTATTGAAATCCACCCAGTAAGTTCCATTATCTCAAATGTCAAATTATCAATGGTTCTGGTAAGTTAAATAAAAATCTGTTTTGCTTCCTCCAGATAATCATTTTAATACAATGTTATAATAGGTGGTGTTTTAGTGTTTATAGCTTCCAGTCAACTACAATATTAATGGAAGATCTCATAAAAATGAGTTGGCTTAGAAATAGAAACTCTTTGTTGCAGATATAATTATGTATTTGGACCAAAATGTTGGAGCCCACTTCTGGAACTTTTCCATATAAATGGTGGAATTGAACTAATTTACATTCTGTGGAGGGAGTAGGTGGGTGACAGTGGTCTAATAATTAAAGTGATCTTATCCAGATGAGGCACCCCCAATGACCAGAATGGATATGCAAAGGCACAAGAGACTCTAGGCTTATCTGGAAATGGAAATGGGCTGATGTAGACATCCATTACAGTGCTTTAACAGAGAAAATAAAGAGACAAAGATGTTTAGACCTTTTCGAGCGAATCGTGGGAGAGAGTTATTATCATATATGGACTGAGTGGTGGTTTGGCTAGAGAGGGAGGACACAGAGCCAATCAGGGAGGCGTAGGGGACTGAATTACTGCTCAAAGCTGCAAAAAGTAAAGCCAGTTGGAGATGGGAAAAGTATTAGTATAACAGCAATAGAAGACCATAATAATCAACCAAA
>ML106533.1:38581-72814 GCA_003697995.1 Taxidea taxus jeffersonii
ATGTGATCAACATATTTACTTTAGAAGCTAATTATACAGAAACAAGTAAACCTATATGCCTTAATATCTTCAAAATCAGGATGTATATATCATATGCAAAGATAGCACAGCATTCAACAATCATTGTTTAAGACATATCAATATGTATCATGTTCCATCACAATTCTAGGACAAGTTAAAATGGCAGAATGGATGTATCATGGAAAAAAGAGGTAAACTTGTGTGATTCTGATGGTATAGAAGAAGGAATCCTAGACTAGAATATGGTTGGGAATTCTTCTGGTTTTGCCATCTACTAATAGGGACAAATCACTTGGAACAAGAACCTCAAATTTTTATCTGTAAATAAAACTGCAGAGCTAGGTAACTTCAGGGGTCACTTCCTTTATAACTCTCACTTCTACCTCTTGTAGATAGGATGTCTAAACATATGGAACAACAGAGAAGGGTCTCTCGGGCACAGTTTTCATGTAAGTGTTCTAGAAGTTATTGGACCTTTTTTTTTTTTGACCCATGGGAGAATTTACTGTCTATAAACTAAAAATCTATGCAGTTTAATAATAAACTTTTTGAATTATTTAAGTTCAATACCATTTTCTTTAGCTAACTCAAAAGACTATGATGTTATTGTCATGTATTTGAAACAAACGTCATCATAAAAATTACTTAATAAATCTGGGATGAAACTTTAACATGACACTCTAGCTCATATCAGAAAATAATCCCCAAGGAGTTACTAAAAAATAATTGTATAATAACCCCCAAACTTCTCCATTGTCCAACATGGAAACAATTTTATATGATATAATCAAGCATGTTAGATTCTGAACAGAAAAGCAGACACTAAGAAAACGATGAAGTTGATGTCACTGTGGTATATTCTCAAACTTCTGTCTGGGTAACCTGGCTATTGCTCACAGTCTACAAACAATATTTTTATTAGGTGAGGGTTTTTATATTAGCATCATTTGAGATGCTTTAAA
Organism: Taxidea taxus jeffersonii; assembly: GCA_003697995.1. Taxonomy (NCBI): domain Eukaryota; kingdom Metazoa; phylum Chordata; class Mammalia; order Carnivora; family Mustelidae; genus Taxidea; species Taxidea taxus. Next base: position 39,565 of record ML106533.1, read on the forward strand.
ATTATTTTTTTTTCCAGACTGCACACCAGGCCAATTAAGTTAGAACCTCTGGGGATATGAACCAGGTATTGATATTTTTAAAATTCCCCAGCAATGACTCTTGGTCCAGTGGAAATTATGATGGGAGTGTGTAACTTGTTTATGTTTTCCATTCAAAAATTGTATCAGGGTTTATGAGAATGTAATCAGCTTTCTTTTGGTAATACCTTGAATCTGCTCTGATTCTCCATTTAGTGAGATTTAGTACTTTAGCTATTATTAGTAGCAAAGAACTTGAAGTGCAGCTTACAGCAAAGAGGACTTGCCAGGGTCATGATAAATGTTCAAGGCTACAAATGCACAACATCAGTGCATTTTAAAGGCACACGTTGAATCAGTGCTTTCATTTTGAAGCCATGATATCCACAATATACACTGTCAAGATGAAAAATGGATGGATGTAGTCACTGAAATCTGCCTTAGGTTGGAGGGAAAAATCATGATGGCTACTTTTAACAGGGTATATATTTATGATGATTATGTCATGAAGGCTTTATTATAAGAATTAAAACTTTAACATCATGGCATTTGAAGTTGAGTGGTGCCTTAGAGATCACTTAGACCAGGCTTTTTGTTTTACACAAGAGGACTCTGAAGCCCAGAAAAGTTAAATGACTTTATACATTAGTCAATCTAATAAATAAAATCTTAAGCAGTTTTGGCATCCTTCTACTGTAGTAATTCTGGAATGGTGGTGACAATCTTCTCAAGCAGGCGCAAAGTCTCCAGAGACTGAAGGGGGCATTTAGGTAAGGTAAATGACTGAAGACGATCAGGTAGGGCATAGCGACCTCTTTCAAAAACAAAGGTGCTCATGCTCATTTCCTTGAAGCAAGCAGTCTTCTATGGCTGGATTTCATTTCCCTACTTTTAAAGGAGGCTCAAGAAAAAAAAAAATATTCTCTATTATATGAAAAATAAAAATAGGTATGAAGTGAATGGAAACTGACTTTGAGTCTCAAGGTCAGGGTCATGCTTAGGGCTGGTGTACACTGTGGAGAACGTGTATAAGGGCCAAACTCTTCAGCTCTGGTAGATATCTTCCAGGTGGAACCATAGAGTCACAAGGTAAAAATTTTCAGGTTTTTAGTAGCAATTGCAAACCCAGATTATGATGTGACTTTTCCTCAGTTTTCACCGTTGCTTTAAAACTTTGTTGAAACCCAGTGGGAGTCAAAGAAAAGATTTCATGGGCCACATTTGGCTAACTAAACTGCAGCCTCTGTTTTAAAAGAGTAAAATGTTTCTTTGGTGTGTAAATTAAGTATTAATTATCCACCAGACAACGGGCTAGACATCAAGTGTTGTCTGGGGGGACTTAACAATGTATACATCTCTCCTGGATCACTCTCTGCAAGTTCATTTATTTCCCCTCCCTTTCCACATTAATTTTGTCAATTAGGAAAATGAAGCTCAGAAGGGTAGAAGATTTGATCAAGGTCATCACTCTTAGTAAAACTAAGGCTACTGAGGGATTTGATCCCAGACCCTGTCACTTCTTATTTAGGACACTTTTCATTATGCCATACTGTTTCTTGTACCATTAACGCCTGGGCAGAGTGGTGCCATATACATAAATATGGACCTATGAAAATGTTTGGACTATTTATGCCCTGCCACAGGGATCATAAACCATCCTCAGTTAGAGAAAATATGTCAATAATAGCTTCATTTGAAGGTATCTCTGTTTCAGTGGTGGGAAGAGGGAAAAGGTGCCCCTATGCACACCTGTATTTACCAGTCACCTCTTGTCAACATTTTGTGATTTTCCATGAAAACATGAAATAAAGTATACTAAAGGTATAAGTTCAAAATGTTAAAAACTGTAGTATTATTTGGCAGATTTTTTAAAAAACTCTAATTTATAATGTTTCTGCCTTCAAAATACTCTAATTTTACTAAGTCATCTAGTCAACAGTAATTTCAAATATCTATATGGAAATGTTTATCAAATATTTGCTTTATTTTGGCAATTTTAAAATCTTGCCTTTAATGCCAATAACCACTTTATAATTATTTTGCTAAGTAAAGGTTTTGAGGTCACTAAGAGTGGAGGAACATCTTTTTTTAGGGTGGTGGTGGAACATCTATTAGAGGATTTTTTTCTGTTAGCATATATGTGTGATGATTCAACAATACTCTCTTCATGGTTCTCCTTTCCAAACAAACAAACAAACAAACAAAAACAACATGATGAAAGTCTAGAGAACAATTTGTGGTCATGGAACAGGGAGAAAATAATTTGTTCATCCAATCAATGGTGTATCTCTGTCAAAGATGTATTTAAGTTAACAGTCACAGAGAGAAACTTAGTTTATAAAATATTCGTCAGATTTTAAAATAATTTATGTGCCATGTAGAATACCCTGAATAAAATGTAAATACTCAATGTTTGCAATTTGTTTCACAAATGAATAATGAGTTAAAGGCAAAAGAGAATATTGATTTATATGATATAATTGCTATGTGGCAGAACAATAATGACAATTTGACTTAACCCATGAGTAGGATCATCATTAAGGGAAAGATGTTCCAAGAGCACGTTTTTAGGTAAGCACTGGATAGCATATATAAGACTTATTTTTTTTAAAGATTTTTATTTATTTATTTGACAGACAAAGATCATAAGTAGGCAGAGAGGCAGGCATAGAGAGGGGGGAGGCAGGCTCCCTGCTGAGCAGAGAGCCAGATGCGGGGCTCGATCATAGGACCATGGGATCATGACCTGAGCCGAAGGCAGAGGCATTAACCAACTGAGCCACCCAGGCGCCCCATAAGACTCATTCTTATGGAGAATTTTTCAGAATGCAGAATTTAACAAACCATGTTTCTTTATATCAGAAATTTGCTATTTATATTCAATGAACCAAGGTTTTTTGAAATATACAAAGAACCAAATGGTGTTCTTAAGTAAGGTCATATATCTAAGTTTCTTATAGTACAAAATATGAAGATAAGTATATATAAATATGGATCTTATTAGCATTGATCCAATTAATAGCACTAATGGACCAACAAAGAGGCTTCAAAAGCTTCTAAAGCCCATTCAGCTGCTATGCAGACATTCCTGCTGCTGATATTGCTATTTCTGATATGATAACTTTTCCCCAGTTTGTTTCTGCTTTCCACAGTCCATCAATCACCTACCATCCATGAATGCTTTAGGGCAAAACATATTAAGGTCATCCTCAGAATGAAAACGAGGCTTTTATGTTGTAACATCTGATCATCAATTTTTAAATTTCTTTTCTTAAAAGGTGAAAGCACAAACCCTGCAGTTTTTTGTTGTTTTTGTTTGAAGGGTTATTTGTGTTTGTTTGTTTGTTTTAGAGGGGGTACAGGGAGAGGGATGTGAGAAGGAGGTACAAATATTAGAAGAAAGAATTTCACAGAAAAAAAAAGAACACTTATAATGGAAACAAACAAGGCAACCAATAGGCAGCAGAGAAAAATAATTTCACAGTCACAAAGAAAGGTGGTGACTGGCTTACAATGTGATGCTATTAGCTACATGTTCCCTCACACCTTTGTTTGTCCTTGAAAGAAAGCTTATTTCTCTGAGATGCTGAAATTCTAAATTTGCTTTGTTGGGATACAGTTGATACATGAACACATATTAGTAGCTTCTTTGGTTTTCTTATATATCATCATCTTTTGATGATATTATATTTATTTTAGTCTTCTGTTCAATGCTAAAGGCCAGGGCTCAGAGGACTGCTACCTGTAAGTAAAGGCTTTTTATAATATTTCAAAAAAATCTGTAATTGGCAAAATCTATCAAAATGGTAAATGTGCCTCCCTAGGACTTTGTACTTGCATTTCCAGGTGTCTAATATTTGGAGGTAGCAACAAAGATATGAAAAGATGTACACTCAGTACTGCTTACTGCAGTATTATTTGCAAGAGTAAATCACGGAAAATAGCCTCCATTAATATGGAATGTCAATTCATTTTGTGTCTTCTGTAGAAGTGAATAATGTCAAGACCATTGGCTACTAACAAGGAGATAAAACCTAATACACTAACTTGGAAAAAGGCCTATGATTATGTATTTAAATGTTAAAACAGGGGGAGCCTGGGTGGCTCAGTTGTTGGGTGTCTGCCTTTGGCTCAGGTCATGGTCCTGGAGCCTTGGCATCGGGCTCCCTGCTTGGCGTCAAGTCTGCTTCTCCCTCTCCTTCTCCCCCTCCTTGTGTTCCCCCTCTCGCTGTGTCTCTCTCTGTCAAATAAATAAATAAAAATCTTGGAAAAAATAAATGTTAAAACAAGAAAATTTTGTGGTATGTGCTGTGAATTGTGTAAGACTGATGATTCACAGACCTGTACCCCTGAAACAAATAATACATTATATGTTAATAAAAAAGGACATTTTTATGTATATCATTTGTCTATATACCTGTTATCCACTTTTATCAACTAAAGAACTGTATATACATATGAAAGTCTTTTTCATATACATATGAAAAAGCACAGGGCTGTATATGATAGCTATTCCTGAAGGGCAAATTTGTAATAGTTATAGGGAAACTTTTACTTATATTTTAAATATGCCCTCCAAAAAAAGAAGACAAATAGAAGAAAAATAAGAAGTGGGGGATAAAGAGTAATTTCTCTTTTCTAAATGTGCTTTTTTCATCTTTTCCAATTTATGAAAATTTTCAAACATACAAAATATTTACTATAACACCTGTGTAGCCACAGCCTATGTACAACAATTGTTAACAAGTTTATTTTCTATTTTACACAATTGCCCCTATAAACATGTGTTGCTTTTGTAATTAAGAACAAGAATTATTTGAGGTATAGGTTATAAGAAGACCTAGAAACATTTTTTTACACACACAAAACTTTCCTCCCAACCTAGGCCAATGGGAACAGTTCACTTTGATTTAACATATAACTCATCTGTCAACTCATCTTAGTGCATACCCAGCTACTGCTGTCCACAAAGTTGTATGAGGATTACTAGCAGTTATTTTAAAATCTTTTTAATAAATGAGTATTTCCCATTCTTCTGCAAAGCTTAAAGACTTGTAAAACTTGATTAACAATTAATAGGTCTAGCAAATTCTTCTACAACATCTCCTCTCTCCTTTTCTCACTTTACTCCATTTTCCATTTGAAGTTAAAAGTCTAACCTTAGCTAAATGATACCTTCTTATGTACTTAGGACTCTAATTTTGTAGATCATGCGTGATACAAACAATGGTACTTGAATTGCCTGTTTCATACTAGTTATTACTAAATCAGCATATCAATAAATGATGAGTAATTATTGCCAACTATATATTTTTTAATAGATTGGGTAATGTAAGTTCTAAACAAATTAGTTGAATACTGCCAATTCCAACAGACTGTATTCCAGCTAATAAACACGTTCATGGGAAACACCTCCAAAAAGAGGTACCACGTGCTCTTAGGAAGATGTTGATCTTCCTCGCCCTGTTCAGATGCTTGAATATAGCATTTCACTAACACAGTGACTAGATTATCATCCAAAATTTGGAAAGTGTGCTAAAGCAATGTTTTTTTATATCCCACAGCCTTGCAAAGATGGCTCTACTGAAAACAACGGATTTCTTTACCTTTACTTTGTGCCATAGTGGAGAGACAGTGGACTGGAATCTGACATTTCCTTCCCTGACCCAATGATAGGTATGCTTGTGGTACTGCATTGAATGGTATATTTCTTTGAAGAATTTAAACTTTCTGAATACTGTATTTATAGGAAATTTGGATTGTATTTTTCAATACCTTTGGAGTATGGGATAGAATTGAGGGGAAAACGGCTGCCTTCTTATGTTTAGGCTCCTCAGCAAAAATAAATACTTAAAAAGTGAATAGTTTTTCCATTCCCAAGACTTTTTTTTTTTTAAGATTTTATTTATTTATTTGACAGAGAAAGAGACAGCAAGGGGGAGTTGGAAAGGGAGAATCAGGCTTCCCACTGAGCAGGGAGCCCAACGCTGGGCTGGATCCCAGGACCCTGGGACTGTGACTTGAGCCAAAGCCAGATACCTAATGACTGAGCCACCCAGGTGTCCCCAAGATTTTCTTTTTTAAATGAAAGAATAATTTATAGAATTAGCAAGCTAAATGATGTGCTTCCTTTACCTTCTGAGATACCTACTGAATTTCAAATGGAAATCTTTGCTTGATATTTTATCTTCCTCAACAGATCCACTGGAAGGAGAAGTGAACTTGTTTTGAACAAGTTCAGGTGCTAGGGGCGGATATATGAATCACAAGTTTTTTTATTTTTATTTTGTTAAAAATTATTTGTCTGGAGTGAAGATGTGGGCGGTTAACTCCCTACTTATGCATACCATTAATAAGAATTGTCAAATTTTATGTTTGTGGATAAATGATTTTACTTCCAAAAGTATGATATATATAAAAGCACATTTCAGATAGTGAAAGAGTTTAAAATACAAAAATGAAAGAAGATGGGATCGGGAGGGAGAAAAACCAAAAGAGACTCTTAATGTCATAAAACAAACTGAGGGGGGTGGGGGGAAGAGGGGTTGGGTGAGGGTGGTGGGGTTACATCATATGTTTAAATAAAGCTTAAATAAAGTAAAAAAAAAAAAATTAAAAACACCAAAAAAAAAAAATACAAAAATGTCATAAAAAAAGTGTCACATCATTTGCTGCACAACACCTACTAAAGGGCCCATTTTATTGTATCATCCAGGAAAGCCCTTGATTATTTGTGAAGAAGAGGAGAGGAAAAAGCACAAAAAGGTTATTTGGCCAACAACCCTACCTATTATCCTACTGGCAAGTAACTAAGATGATTTATAGCCACTGCTTAGAATCTGTACTGGTTGAGCAAATGGTCACATTTTTTATGAATTTCACATTAATAGCTGAGTCTATATTCTTTGTCACCTGGTGAAATTTTCAGGACAGCATGCCACATTATTGAGCTTAGGGGGCAAATAGACTGTTTCAACAAAGCAAGCTCAAGTAGATTGCTCACCTGAGCTAAAACTTAGCACAACATAGTGTTTCCTCAGTGAGCAGATATGATAGGACCTTAGGACACTTTCTCTTGTTCTATTCTCTTCCTCTATTAACTCTTGTCTCCCTCTTTGTTCATTTTGCCCACTTTATCCCATTACCCATTTGATGCAAAAAGTCTAACCTTAGTTAAATAATACCTTCTGTAACCTTCGGCCCCTGTTTCAGTTTTGTAAAGCTATTGATGGGTAAACAATGTCCCTTCAACCGCAACACTCATTCTCCTTTCCATGGACTTCTGTGAAATTTAACAGGTTCTCTCCATAAATGGATCTAATATTACCACATCCACTGGGAAAATTAGATTCCTTATAAACTTTTTTTTTTACTTGACCGTATTCACAAAATTGCCCATAAAAGTGAGTACTTATAGATGGAGGTCTCTTGGTTAAAGTCATTTCTATTCCCTTTCTTGTTCATAGTTGCCAGCACTCTGTTGATGATCCTTTCTATGCAGTTCCCATTCTTGCTTTCTATTTATGCCTGTAAGCATACTCTGTTGGTGCTGGAATAGATGAAGGGGAGTTCTGTTACTGGTCCTTTCCTTCTGGGGCTATCTTTGACTTTCCATTCACCCTCTATTATGCTTCTATCTCTGCTAGAAAACCAAAGTTGTTTCTAATACAGATGACACTTCACATAAAAGCCAGAAGGGGCAGGGCAGAGCAACAAGGTACTGAGTAACAATCATTTTCTCCATTTCCACAGTGTGCTGCTCTTGTAAGAAATCCTATTGCACATCATTTCCGTGGCTTTTGGTCCTCTATACATTTGTTTGGCCAAATTGGAAAAGCGTTTGAATTCCTGGGTCCATTATTAAGACGTTGCCGATAGCCTAAAGAAGTCAGTATACTACTATTTCAAGAAAGTGAACTGAGAAGGTTTACTACAGAAATTCAATTCATATCCAGTTGCCTTAATGGGGTAGCTAGATAGAGACTCAACAGGGAGCATCTACAAGACTACGATGACCCCAGAGGACTGCATAGATTTCTTCAATCATCATCAGATGTGCAAAGTCCACATTTATCAGCCTTTTAAAACAATACATACAAGAGAGTTTTGGCTACATGAACATTTTCTTCTACTTTTATGCTGTTTGAGGTATATCTTTGCTTTTAAAACACTGATTTAAAAAAAATCTAACCTCCTTTGAGATAGGACTTTAAAAACGACCCACATTTATGATGATGATTTGTATAGCCACTTTGAAAATGCCAGATGCTTCTCTCAACTGAACTGTTACTAGTTACGATGATACACCTACATGTAAGGGAGAGAATAGGCCAAATACAATGTGTTGTATTCAATTCAAAGCAATTCACTGCAAATGTGTAGTTCAACACATTTGTAGTATATCCTACTATGAGTTAGGACGTCCAACTGACACACTTGCCAACAATTTGGCAAACAATAACACAACCAAATTTTAGTCAGACTTCTTAGATCAGCTCTTTACTTTCTTAACTGTCCTTAGGTATTATGACAGTGCCACTCAGTTTTATGTTTTTTAGATCTCTTTACCATTTACTATTTACCATTCATTTGGTATAAATAAAATTTACTTGAAAGAAAGCAAAATAGAGCTAGCCTTGAATTAATCACATTGTACAAAATGCCCCTTAGCAGGAATGACAGATTTGCTCTGTTGAAGCACTTAATGTTCTTTAAGAAACAAGGGTATTTTTTTTATCCTCAATCACTTTACATGCCTCCCTATAAGAGACCGAATTGGCTGGTTACATGCAGTATAGGTAATATTTGAAAAGAAACTGATTTTTGCCTCACTTTGTTTCTTTCCCTTTCACTCCTCCCTCTTTCTTCAGTGAAACATAGAGACAAATTAATAGGAAAATACAAAATAAGCCTGTTCTTTCCCCAAGGAACGAATGATACAACATCCATCCACCCATTCATTCACTTTATGAGAAACTGAATTCTTGCCAGATAAGTGTCATTAAAAATAATAAACTGTGTTAAACCCCCCAAAATGGTAGATATTCTTGCAAGACTATAGTTTTTTCAAAACTTGAAGGTGAATTACATGTTTTCTCTTGTCTACTCCACCTCAGATTTGCAAAATTAACTTTCTTTCCTTTTAAGACTTATGTATAGTGAATCTCAATAATATTACAATTAAAAATCAGGATAAACAAAATTATTCTAAATAAAGTGATGCATTTATCTCTCAAAGCAACATCAGTTGGCCAAAAAACTTCCAGTAAATACTGTATTATGGACAAGATGAGTCCTGCCTCTTACCTGGTGTTTGAAAATTAAGGCGCCTCAGTTCTACTGGGTCTGTTGGATGGTGTGAAGGGACCTCCTTACTGTTGGGTATGCTGCTCTTTCTAGAGTCAGACTCTGCCCTCTTCCTATAGGGAGAAAATAAAAATGTAAGAATAAAATAAAAAAGCAATAGAAACATTTAAAAAGCAGGGAGTCATGCAATACCTTCTCCCTCCCAACTTTCTGTTGTAAACCATTCAACAGTCCAGCTTTGTGACCCTGTTCAGGTTGCTTTTCCTCTCTTGGCCTAGACTGTTTCCTCAAGTCTAAAACTTTTATTTAAGTGAATGATCTCAAAGTCTGCTCTAGAATTAAATTCTTCCTTGCCTCTGCCTTTCGGCTTTAAGGGGCTGTTGGAGAGATAAGCTTGAGTCCTTGTTCAGCAAATCTCCTTTATCCACTGGTTAAATTTGTGAGGAAAAAGACAGAGTACCTGTAACAGCCAGTGCTAATCGAGTACCGATACCATGAATGTGTTTACATTAGAGAAAACCTCTGAAACTACTGAGCCACAAGCTGAAAAGCTAAAACCATACCCCTTCTTTCCTCTTTCCAAGATTATATGACTGATGGCTACACAAAGAGGACCTGAATTGGATTTTCCCGGCAGACAGACAAATACAGTGTATTCTAAGATTCCAAGTTAGCCTAACACCTGGAAAGAGAATTAACATGATGTAAGACCAACATACCCTTTCCCTTTCAAATTTAAAAAAAAATAGTGCTGACTGTTTATGGTGTTAAGCTGTGATTAATATTCCATTAATGAAAGTCAATCACAGAAAGATCAGAGAAAAACTAATTTCACCTACTGTGTCTCACTCTTTCAATGATTATTCATGACATAGGAACCATTAATAGTGCCTTGTTATAAGTAATTCTTTACATAATTCATCTTTGCTTTAATTACTACTAGTTTTATTAAATACCTTTGTTTAGGGTATGATAATGTAATATTAACAAATGTCTATGCAAGAAAGGTCAGGTTTTTTTTTTTCCCCATAAGATTTCTTATTCATTTTTCTCAAACCCCAAACACAGAGTGCTACCTATTTTCTTTAAGTTTAAACTAGATTAAAAATGGAAGAAATGGAGGCCTTTTTAAGCAGTGCTTTATTCTGTATTTATTCAAATACTGATTCCAGCAGTCTCTGGGCTGCAGTCATAATCCTAGCACCTCACTCTTGTTCAAAACAAAGACATTGTTCTTTGGGGAAAGGGGCACAGTGGTGTTGAGGAACACTCCCTTCTCTTTCTGACATGACTGTCGCACAGCTCATTAGCGTTGCTGTGGCAATGGGATCTCATTCAGTGCCACCCAGGTCGTTCCATGGTTAGCCAGAGGGCTCCTGTTAAATAGCCTTTCTTTCCATCTCTGCTCTTCTGTATAAAATAAAACTAACCAGGGGATGAAGGGAAGATTGATGCAAAGGGAAAGCACACTTGATTTGCTCAAGTGCAGTGCCTTCGGCAAAACGGCGTTGATGGAATGAATTTTCTTGGGTGAGTCCTGTTAGACACCTTCCTCTCTCACAAGCTTGAATTAACCTGTCTTGGGATTTCCCGTTTCTACCTAAAGGTGGCAGGTATAGCCTGAGGACAGAATCCACTGCCAAGCTATACTACCAATCAGAGGTGAGCAGTGAATCTGAGGCATGGCAAAGGTACTGGCAGTTCCAGGTGTATGGAGTGGAAAAGGAGGAGGGAAGGGAAATCAGAGCTGAGGGCTGTCAAGAAAGATATGAGAAGAAAGAGAAAGAGTGGCTTGGAAGACCATGTGAAAGAAGGACATGGTGACCAGTTTCAGAGTAGAAAATGGCCCTGTGTTAGGCTGTGGGTATTTCCTTCACAGAGATTCACTTTACCACCAAAGATACAGAATCTCAATGGGCTGATGAAATGCCACCAACTGCCAGTCAGACAGTCCCACCTGTAACAAACATATGCTTGGTCTTCCTGCTTCAGGTAACCCCAGGGGCCCTCTTATGCTTGTTTGTTTGTTTGTTTTTCCCCGTAAGAGTCAGCACAGATACATTTCTTTATTGATGTGCCAGACCTAATGATTCTAACCTGGATTTTTATCCCTTCTCAAAGTGTCTCCACTGTCATTTTTGCGGGATTATGGAACCAGATGTAGAAATTTCTGGGCAAGGAAACTAGGTCGCTCCTGCAGTTATTATGGGACATATTCCTTATCTTCTTTTTCACTGAGACAGGCTGAGTGATATTGAGACAAAGGGACAGAAAAGAATACTCTCTAAAGAAATTTAGTCTGTTTCTCTGGTGCCAGGGAAGGTGAACATCACATCTTGTCTCAAAACCCAGAGCATGGATTAACATTACAGTTTATACTTGTGATAAGTGTGTGTATGTGTGTGGGGGGTTCCCTGAAATTTGGTAACTTAACTTCTCCTTCACTTTATCTGTTCAGATCAACAACCTCCAAGATCTCAGATTCCGAAAATCCTAGCCATCTCAGAAAACCAGCCGTTTAAATTTTGTTTTGCTTAGTTTAGTTCTGGTGATCACAACATAGATAATTCTGGCTGCCCACACTTTTGTCACATTATTTTAAAACATAAATGTGCTAAAATGGTTGTTTTCCAACAGAAAGGATTTCTAAGAAATGTCTGCAGGATGAAGAGTTTGGTCATCATTGGGTAATAATGATAAAGAGCTTCAAAAATAGAATTTACAGCCATACAGTTCTTTAATGGCATATGGTGGTTTAAATCAAGCCCAACATGAAGGTACATAGTCACATATTTTTCCTAAGTTTTTAGAGGTCTCATTATTCTCATTTTTGATGAGATAAAAGCAAAGAATAGTGACTCCAAAATGATGTGAATTTTGCCTTGCTATTTTATTTTTTCTATTAAGATTAAAAGTCCTACTGTAAGGATATTTCCTGCAAAAAGAACTATCTACCACATATAGGAGTTATATATATGGGTGAAAAGGAAATGCAAGGTCACATGACATTTCAGATATGGTGGAAACTGCTAGTAATATAAAAATGTGTGGTGGTTTGGATGTGGATCATGTATTAAAAAAATCTACTCTGTGGTCTAACGGCCTTTTTATTATCATTTATTCTCATCTGGCTCTCATTTAGGGATGAAGTGGGAGGGAATCCACTTACTTAAAACAAAGATATTCAGACATATGGGCCAAGGCTTTTGGAAGACAGATATATTTATCGAAATCTCTGCTATTAAATTCAAAGAAATCCGTTCAAACACTTTATGATTCTGATGCTTTTAAGAATCTAACTTCACTCTGCCACTACTGGTGTGTATCTTCTTGGGGAAGTCAACTATAACACTTCTCGATTTCTTTGTGTGCAAAAGAGAGGAAGAAGGTTTCGAGATGATGTCTAGGTTAAATGTTGTAATTCTTTAGAAGTTGAATTGTTTTATTTATTTATGTATTTTATAAAGAATGAAGTTATTGAAGAAAATATCTAGTCCTTTCATGTATACATTAGATGTATGCATTTGTAAAGTTACCCACATATGACTGAGATAATTCTGAAGGATAATACATAAATTAAAGTGTCATTTAATTAAGAAAATTATAAACTCATTTTTAGTACCTTGAATATTCAATAAATCTTTAATTAGTGGTTCTGAAAAAAAAAGAGACAATTCTCTCATCTTAATGGGACCAGAAGGCAGTGATGATGTTATAAAATTTGACAGTATTAAATGGGAAGGTAGATCTCAGAGTATATTAAGTGGGTTCAAAGTATGTTCTGTTTTGACTAAAAAAAAAACCCAAGAAACAAAAAACAAAACACTTTGCATGTGTTTTTAGCTAGATTAATGACAGCTAGTGATATTTTAAAAAAAGACACCCTACAGAAATCCTAAGTTTTCTGTCAATGAAAGTAGCTTGCTGACCAGTGTTAAGTGATTTTAGGGAAAATAATAGAGCCATGGTTCTCAAACTTTAGCATGCAAAGGAATCACTTGGGAGGGCTTACTAAACTGCAGACTATTGAACCCACACCCAGAGATTCTGATTCATTAGGTCTGGGTAGGAAGTCTAAGAATTTCTATTTCTCTCATGTTCCCTGGTAGTGCTGATGCTTCTGCTGCTGGTCCAGGGAACAAGCATTGGGAACTACTGGAATACAGCACCAATAGGAAAGTGATTGAGATGAGTATTGAGGCCCTTTTGTTAGTTTAAGTTTTATCAGAATTTGTATCTATCAATATAAATGGGAATATATGGATAGATAGATAGATATACATTTGGATATACAGATATGTTAGAAAGTAGAAAGTTAGATTGGACGAGTCATTCAATAATCACACAGTTAGTCTTACCATTATTATTATTATTATTGTTATTGCTACTACTACTATTACTATTGCTGCTGCTGCTGCTATTATTAGTTGAGTCTGGAAAACATGGAAAATAATTTGGAATTATATAAGTTTTCATAGAGGCACGGTCACCAATATTTGCAGGATATGAAAATGCCAGTAGTGTTCCTGTATCAGGAGGTGACCTCAGATCAAACTTAAAAATCAGTCTTGAGTAAAAACAAACAAAACAAAACAAACGTTTTATGGACACCTCACATTTCTGTTCTGTAGACACATTAACACATACAAATGCTCATTAAAACAAAATCCAGACTGGTTTCCTTACCTTCTGAGTTTGGATAATTTGTTATCTCTTTTTATAGAGACAAACTAATTTATTTCCCCCAGAATCATTTTAATACCAATCATTTTAATATTTTATAAACTAGGCTTTGTCCATCTTCTACTTTATAACCAACTTCCACCCTCACCCCCTCAATACTTCCAAAGGCTACCAGTACCTAGTACTGAGCATTAAAGGGGTTTGTTCTCTATTCCTCACCTGTCAGGTTTACTGCTCCATTTTAATGCAGCAAAAAAAGAAAAAGAAAGGCTAAATGTTAGTTGGCCAGTGGTAACAAGAGTAACTGTGACAACCAAGATTTAAGAAACACTGCTCACAAGCCGGGACACATTAACTAACACACATTGGGAGATGACAGTGTATCAAAACTTTAAAGGTCTCTAATTATGAATTAAATGGAGGACATGAGGGTACATATAACTAACTAAAACATTTTTTGTGTGTACATTAATGTCACATTCACTTTTATTCATCAACTTACATAATATTGCCACAATTAATTATTTCACAGAAAGAGTTTGATGGTAGAGATAAAATGTGCTTTTTACAATACAAGCCATGACGAAACTAATAATGTACTTCATGGGAATGCAACATAATTCCATATAAGAAATTTGTTCATCTAAAACAAAACCTTCAATTAAGAGGTATGTTATTCCTTATAAAATAGAAATATTATATAAAATATCTGCAAATTACATTGAACTGCACAAAAATGTGCACAATGGTATAATACACTATGAGGTAATAAAGTGGCAAAAATGATTTCTTCAAACTCCTTTTGACAAGTAAGGTTATCATAAATCTTTTTTCCAATAAAAGATCAAATACATTTTCAGTTTTAGAAAAAGAAATACTCATCACTATAAATCTACAGAGCATGACCCATCTATATTGCTGGGCTAATCCTGAAAGTCTTTTATTACCAGCCACGGACATGACAGATATTTTCCTAGTCAAAGAGGTGCTGCTGTCTGTAATCACATCTAGCTCATGCTCATGTGAGGATATGTGCGTTGTTTAGATAACTATGTTCTTTATGCAGAGAATAAAACTTTTACCTGAAAAAAATTAATCTAAATAATCTCCATGGTTAGGTGAATTGCCAAATATTTGGAGCATTCTCAAATCCAAAATAGAGATACTAAGTCTGCCTTAATGCCAAAGAACTATATACCTGAGTTGCTAAAGAATCTGGATTTAAGGTCTATCTCCTTTCAAAAATACAAAATGCACATTTAAATTGTACAGACACACACATACAAAGTGAATAATGAAAGTGATATCAAACACACTGGTTAATTCTTTGTATTCTTCATTTTAAAATGGTTTATCTAGTGTCCCAGGTTTTAAAAATCCTATGTATATGTTTCTAATTGTTCATCTTTTTGTTTTTTGTTTTTGTTTTTGTTTTTAAGTAGGCTTCATGCCCAACATAGAGCCCAACACGGGGCTTGAACTCATGAACATGAGATCGAAACTTGAGCTGAGATTAAGTTGGATGCTTAACTGACTGAGCCACCTAGGAATCACTAGCTTGCTCATTTCTAATCCAGGAGATCTTTAGTGAGTCAGTTGTAGGAGAATTTATTTCTTTGGATGGAAGAGAACTTCTTAGTGAATTATCAGTTTTGTATATTAAAAGGCTGAGTATTCTGGTGAACAAATGCATAGTTGGTGTGTGATTCACTCCTTCCACAGAAATGTCAGACCCGCCACACACATGGATATAAATTTGGTGCAAGTATCTAAGTTTGAAGGGTTTAGGCACTTATAAATTTAAATTATAGGCTGAGGATTTTATCATAGCTCTAGGCACTCAACATGAAGGTGGTATTGTATGATGGAGTAAACAAGCGGAGGGGAGTGAGTTTGGACTTTGTTGATACTATTCAATTGATATAAATTTGATTACTCATTATCCCTCTGTGCCATGCAATCTACTAGGCATAAGGGATAACAGGAAATGACAGAGTCCCTGACATACAAATTTAGTGGGGGCGAAAAGACAAGGATATGAACAAGTCCAGTGATGTGATGGTTCTGTGACATCCATAAGCAGAAAGTGCTTTAAAGAGTATAGATGAGGGAACACCTTTAGGGGAGCCTGAACTGGTAGAGAGAACAAGGCAAGAAGGAGGCACCCAGAAAGACTTTTTGTTTAATAGGTGGCATCTTAAATTACTTCCAAAGGATGTTTCAGAGTTGGCCAGGCCAAGAAAAGAGGATGGGGAGTCAGAGGAAAGGCATTTCAGGTATATGGAAGGATCTACTCAAAGGCCAGAAGGCAGAATCAGTCATCATTGTCCAGTGTGATTGGGCATGGCAATATACTTCTCCGTAGCAGCTCAAAATGTCCTTATCTGTATTTATTTCTTTGATGACATCTTGGAAATATGCGTAAAGTTAACATACAACGAGAAGACTAGTAAGGCACAGTCCACAGAAAGTGGCTAATGATGGAACTGGGGGAAAGCTTGAAAAGCTGAAGTCTGTGTTTTAGTTCCATCTATCCCATGGCTTTCATACATGAACATCTACAGGTGCGGATGGGAATTATTTACTCTGTCCACAATATCTATTTAGGTTAGACTATTACTGTTTGATGTTTATTTTATTTAGATAGTGCTTTAGATCGTTCTAAACTCCTAATCCATATTTTCTTTTCTTCCATAGTACATAATAAATACTTCTCATACATCTTGAAATGCATTCCCATAAAGTCAGGCTAATGTTTTATTTTCAAAATATCTTCTGTATGAATAATTCCTGGACCATGCTAGAACTAATGACTAAAAAGCCTTACACATGGAACAAGTATACACAGTAGATGGATATCTAAGTGTTTATTTGTTTTATGGGTTCTTTTATTTTCTTTTTTGTGGGGTGGATAAATGGAGTACAACCTGGAGTCATATTTTAAAACCATATATCTGGAAAAAGAAATGTTATAGCAATAATTCTATTATTTAGGTTTTTATGTTGTCAGATTAAAGAACATTATTATTAAAAAGATTCCATTATCTATTCTACCCACTTACTTTATAAATGAGGAAACTGAGGCCCAGAATGTTAACATGACTTTCTACCCCAATTATTTACCTAGTCAAAGAGCTAGGACTCAGGTTCCCTGATTCCTGATTATCTGATCAGTGTTTTTCTAATCCTTCCTACTATCTAATCTCTATGATTTACATTTTGAAAGCTTGTGTATATCATATATAGAGAACATTAATTTTCTTATGGTTCAGCAGAAATTTCAGGGTTCTTATAAAGCCTCAGTTGATATTTTGTCACTGATTCTCAATGTATTATAGGCTTAAAAATTACTAGATTAAAACTAAAGTCAAATAAACATAATGCCAGATAAAAGAGTGTAATAGTTCCACATCAATATACTTTAATAGGAGTAAGTCTCAGTCTCCTCATGCAGATCTATAAAATATGCTTTTATCTGAATAAACCATCCACAGCTCTAGACCTACTCCTATGGCAAGTAGTTTTGTAAGCAGGTGTGTGTGATAAATGGTATTATCAAGATAATGTGAGTTAATAATATTTAATAACAATAATAATAATAATGATATATTCAATTCTGAGTCATTACCGATGACCTATGTATAAACTGAAAGGCATCTAAAAGGAGGAATGAAGTATTTATTATAATTAACTTTGCTCAGAATCTAAGCTATAAAAGACACTATTCATTGCCTACAGAAGATTTCCTCTTGAACTGTATCATGATAATCAAGAAGGACATTGTTGGGTCTACTTGAATTTCAAGTCAGGAATGTTCTTTACTGCTGAAGCAAGCATTTCTATTTCAGAAATGCTTCATGGGCCTTCAGATGGTTGGCTAAATATACTTAGCATTCGAGGATGTGTGCATTTCCCAACAATTGCATTAGACGATGCTTACATATGCACACACTAAAATGCAACTCTATTTCAACAGAGTCATAAAATCTTTAAATGTGATGCTTTTTTTGAAGGATTAGAAAAAATATATAACCGAGTTGAACTTTTCCTCAAGCACATGCACATGAGGCAAGGAATACTAAATTATAAATCTTTAAAAAATTATCAAGGTTATAATCTTATTTCTTCACATTTACATAACTCACAAATGCCACGCACATCTCTGTAAAGTGACATGACTTAATGATAGCCAGATACAGCCAAATGAAACACAACTTAAAAAAATACAACAAGCATTTTGTTCATTTTGGAAAATCACAAAATGTCATGTGCCATGGTCTAGAAATGTAACCATCACCACGTACTTTCTGATCTGACTCCCACAGAAGGATTTGGCCATCTAAATATATATCACAGAAAACAAAGATAATTCTACTTTTAGTCTTTTATTATTATATTCTTTTCTGGTCATGACTGTAGCACATAAACAGCACAGGACACCAGCTTCTGCTTGGACCCACTCAGGATTTGTTATTGTTCTGGGGCATGCGGGCATCTTGTGCTTCCTGCCTTTACTCCTTACACAGCAGAGGCAACTCAATACACACTGATATAATGTGGGGATGGGGAGATTGAAACCATCATTTAAGAGAGAGTTTGGCCTTAAATTACTTGCCTTTTCAGCCATCTTATAGTATGGATAACTGAGTGATGACAGTGGTCAGGAAAAAAAAAAATAATGATGGATATTTCTTTTCCTTCTTCCTAAGTCTAAAATAAGATAGGCAATTTAATGGGTTATGGCTATGAACTTCTTTCTTTAATTTTTCTTCTCTTTCAATCCTCTCTGTACACTGAAATAAAATGGAACACAGCCTGCTAAGAGAATGTTTTGTAAAGGACAAGTGTCTTAAAGGATATTTTTTTAAGTTGAGAAGTGGTTATTAAAACAAAAACAAAAACAAAGACTATTTCAGGAACATAAGAAGAACATGCTTAACAAAAGAATACAGGTAGAAATAATTAATATAAACCCGGTGAAGGGGGCTAGATAAATAGGAAAAAGAGACAATGAAAATAAGATTATCAGATGAAGCATGTCAGTAAGATTCAAAATGAAGACATTCTCATCTGATTTTGAAAGTCAAGGTTATGGTGGGGGAGGCTATTTCATAGTAGAGGGAAGAGATCATCTTCACAATAGCATTCTGAAAGATGACATACTACAAAGAAAAATGGGAACATAGATTAAAGTTTCATAAAAATAAAATTTGGATTGGAAGAAAAGAAAAAAGGGATGTAAAGGGAGATAATTTAGAATTTAGCCATTCTACACTACTCTAAATTTAAGAGAATTTATTATATATGTTAATTTTTATAATTTTATATATTTAACATCATATACTTTGTAAGTCAGAAAGGATTTAAGGAAAGAATTACTAATGTACCATTTTCAACTGACTGGGACTGGGGAGAAATCTAGCTTACTCTAAATAAGGCAGTAATGTAACTGAAAAAGTGTGGAAGATCAGAAAACATGGTGGTAAATGTGGATTATCTGCATCCTGATTGTAGTCAAAGACACTAAATTGGATCAAAACTTGGGAGTATAAAGGTCTAGGTTGTGGTTTTAGTTTTTTAAAGGAAAACGGTAACTTATATCCCTTGTTGGACTCAAGTAGAATTCACTACTGGAATAAAGATTATAGAAAGAGAAAGATAAAAAAAAATTCTCCTCACATTTTTCCTTCCTTTATCTTCAAATTGTAGCTATTTTCACTGTTTTGAGAAATAGCTACAGGAAAAAAAATCTTAGCTTATGCACTCATTAGACATATGGAATGGGAATAAATGTGTAAGTTTGTAATAGCATTTCTAAAACCATGTTGAAATTGAGCAATTAATCATCTAAAGCTTTCAGATGCAGGCTTGGAATTATCTGCTTATGAATGTACTCATATCTTGCAAAGTGCCATGCAAAGTGCTCCTAATGCATAAACTAGCTCATAAAACCAAAGCTAGGACCTATGAATGCTGGTCAAGAAAGTCTATACCACACTTGAATGGGATTTGAAAAAGCACAATCTTTACATTTCATTCTAATCCAATGGAAACATTTTCCAATGATTGTGGAGGCTACACTGAAGTACCTCATTAATAGCAACCACATAATGACCATAGAAGGATTACCAAGACTGCAATAGAAATATTGGGCAAACCTACCTTTTATAAAGAAGGATAGCTATGACAATGCAGATTATAAAGACCACTGCAAGCACAGGACCTACAACCCAGATCAAGCCTTCTTCTTCATCTGTGATTGGCTGTGGATCCAGATCCATTGACACAACAGGGTCAGAGTAGGGACTGGTTGCATACATCTTCTGAGGAAAAACAGAGTCTGTGTTACTTATAAACTAATGATTTTCTCGTGTGTATCTATAGCATTAGACCTAGCAGAAATTCAGAACTTAGTGGATGCGATGTTAGTGTATGAAACAATATCAATGAGAAAGGAGGGGATGGAAAGGGATGAGAGAAGAAGTGGGAGGAAAGGGAGGAAGGAGGAAAAGGTAAAGAGGTCTTGAAATGTAAATTTCCTTGTACAGTGAAATACTTTCTAATAAAATCATTTTTGATGGTATAAATTACTCTGCAGACACATTTTCATTGGGGATCTATATATGACATATTAAATGGTCTTATGAAGTGTAAATGAAAACAGTTAACCATTTACGAAATGTTTAATGAGCATTTACATAGTGCCATGGTGTTACATGTTATGCAAAAATCAACAGAAATATTTAGTTTTAGCCCTAAAGACATTATCAGCCAGGTAAGGAGACCAAATTTAAAAAGAAAATATTGGGGTGCCTGGGTGGCTCAGTGGGTTAGAGCTGCTGCCTTTGGCTCGGGTCATGATCCCAGGGTCGTGGGATCGAGCCCTGCATCGGGCTCTCTGCTCTGCAGACAGCCTGCTTCCTCCTCTCTCTCTGCCTCTCTGCCTACTTGTGATATCTGTCTGTCGGATAAATAAATAAAATCTTTGGGACGCCTGGGTGGCTCAGTTGGTTAAGCAGCTGCCTTCGGCTCAGGTCATGATCCCAGCGTCCTGGGATCGAGTCCCACATCGGGCTCCTTGCTTGGCAGGGAGCCTGCTTCTCCCTCTGCCTCTGCCTCCCACTCTGTCTGCCTGTGCTCGCTCTCTCTCTCTAATAAATAAATAAATTAAAAAAATAAATAAAATCTTTAAAAATAAATAAATAAATAGTAAATATTTATAGAAAAAATGTCAGTATTTGGGGAAGAGGAAATGGAGACATATAGGTCAAAGGGTACAAAACATCAGTTATAAGAACTTCTGAGGATCTAATGTACTGCATGGTGACTATAGTTAATAATACAGTATTATCTATTCAGAAGTTGCTGAGAATAGACATTAAGTATTTTTCAGCACACATCACACACATACAAAAAGAGTTAACTATGTGAGCAGATGGATAGGCTGATGATCTTGATCTCGGTAACCATTCTACAATGTATATTGTACATCAAATCATCATGTTGTACACTTTAAATATGTAATTATATTTGTTAACTTTCCCTAAAGGAATTTGGGAAAAATATATAATTACTTGGTGAAGGAATGGACTCAGTACTATGAATTTTTTTTATAACATCCTATGTCTCATTTCAGGCTCTCTTGGTATAGTATTGTCTTGACTCTGCACCTCTGTGTAAGGTCCTAGCTTTTCTTTTTCCAATAGAGACCAGTCCACACCTACATGCTGCCCCACGTCCTGCCACTAGCTCCTCATCTCTTCTCACTCCAGCACTACCACTCGTTCTGCTTTCTCATTTGCTAAATCAAATTGTCATTATTCAGTCCCTTCCAGATATCTTTTCCAGATTTGCCCTAGGTGATTGAGCCTTATTTGAAACTCCTCCACTGATTCTCCTACTTCTTTATTCAACTGGTCCCATTCTAATCTTGCCAACTGATCATGACCACCTCCAAATCCATCCTGTGCCAGAATTCATAAGTTTTATTTTCTGCTACTCATTTTCTCCCTTCTCTGGCAAGATCATCCTTACCTTTAACTACCAACTTCTATGCAGATTACTTCCTGATTAATGTTTCTAAAGTCAGAAACTTTGCTAAGTCCCAGACCTTCATTTCCAATTACTGCTAGAGATTCTTACATCTACCTGAAAGTTAAGAATTGCATGTGCCATTTCCCAACTTCCTAGATAGACCTTCCTTTCAACTTGCTAATTTGTCTCATCCTCTCAATACCTAGGAATGAAAAACTACTGATTTTATTCTGCCAATGACCCTCAGGTCACTCTACCCTCTTTCCAGTTTCATGGGTACCACTTTTCTTTAGGACCTCATTCTTGCCCACCCAGAGCACACCAAGAGTTTCTTTTTACTTCTAACAGTCTCTATTGCTGCTAGAGTTATTATCCTAAACTGTAGCTATAAAACCTTCAGGAGGCTCTCTGGTGATGCCTAAATAAGCCATAGATATTCTATCATGGATTTTAAGGGTCTCTATGATTTTGTTTTAACATTCTGTATCACACACAACATTTTCCATCATAGTGAGCTTCTCCCTACTATTCCCTAGATGTTCTATTGTTTCTCTTTAACTCTCTCACAAGTTCCATAACATTTAGCTCCTGTAATCTGACTGATCTCCAAGGCCCCACTGAAATACTGCCTCCAGTGAAGCTATCACTCCATAACTGGAAATAATTAATCATTTCACTAAATATAGGTAAAAATAATTTTGATAATTTCAGGAAGTCCTTTATTTCTTTTTTAATGGTATTCATCAAACTCTATTTTTCTTTTTTATGTGTGCATATGCCTTATTTTCCTGAATGAAACTATAAACTCCAGGAAAGTAGGGATTTATATACTGTTTGTGTTTGTACACTTAAACAGCTAGCACAGAGGTTTGCAGTTAATGAGTTCCCAGCAAATCTTCAGCAAATAAAATGTTCATCTTTTCAAATGGCTGATCTTATCAAGACATGAGAGAATATTCTCATTTCTCCATGATTATGAAGTATATCTAATTTTTTCATCCACATTTAAAGAATTAATTTAGGGCATATTTTCTGGATTTAAGTGCAGCAAGCTTAGTGGTCAATCTGGAGGGCATATACCCCCCTAAATGTTTGTTTTCTATTCTTTCCCCCTTTCTCCACTGTACTTAGGAAAGAGGCTGACTACATTTCCAGATTTGCTAGTGTGTCAAAAGATAAAAATTCAGTACATTTCCAACCTTCTCAGAAGCAGCTAAAAAAAGGATATGTACAGTGTAAGGACTTGGCAAAGACACTAAATATCCAAGAAATATGATTCTTTATATAAGTATAATTTTTTGTTTTGGTTTATACTTTCCCCTTTCAATCTTGTAGGTCACACTCAAACTGTTTGGCAGACAAAAGTAAACAAAACTCTGTGATTTGAAATTCTTTAACAAGGGTCTTTGAGATAATCATCTTGGTCAGCCAAGATACAAATCTAGGCAGAGGTTTTCCCAAAGCACACAGATTTTTAACCCAAATCAGGAAACAGAGACATGTGAAAATGAAAGGAAAACAAAACAAAACCATAAAATGATACTAGCCTCATGAAAATTAAAACTTGTTCAATACATGGGGGTGATAGCCTTTGGTCATTCTAAACCAGTCCTCCGATACTCTTAATATGAGGCAATAATTCACTAGGGAAAGCTCACATCTTGGGGGCGGGTGGGGTGGATATTTTCGCTGTGAAAATTCTCAGCCTAGCCTGGGAGTGGTTAGGTGCTTAACAACAATTTTTCATAAAACTTTGATGGCATCACTACCAACATTATACTAGTTGGATACAAGTTTTCTCTGTAAAGTCGGTGCTGGCCTGAAAACAACACATAAAGAACACTGTTGAGAAAGTTGATGTAGGAAAGGAACAATTCAGATAATATATTTGGAAAAAGTCCAAATTGCATAATTAATGAGACAGTGAAATGACATACTAAGGGACGGGGTAGACTCTTCATCATCGGTTATATATCTAAACACTAGGAACATCTGGGAGAATTCAAACCAGAGTCTCTGACAGTGGTGCCATCAGCCTGCACAGTCCGCTGAGGCTTCTCTTCTTTGCTGAATTCTCTGATCTGCCTCAATGGTCTGAATGTGCTTTCTGAAACGTCTTAGAGCTATGCAAAGAAAATTAGTTCAAATATCTAAAAGTCATCAAAAACAAGAACGAAAAAGATGATTTCTAACATTCTATTCCCTTGATGTTCTGAGTTAAAATCTTCAACTGAAAAGAGAAAGTATATCCGTGCATTAAAATTCCAGGGAGCCTGTCACTTTGTTTTCAAATGACATTCTGTGCACAAAGGTAAACCAGGCAGAAAGGCTGCCTTTGTGTTTTGATTTTCCACGGGGGAATTCCTTCAGTCATTTGAAGAGAAGCCCCACTGTATATGCTAACACCTGAGGTGAAGAAATATTTGATACATCTCAGGCTTCCTCTATACGGGAAGTGACTGGTCCAATCGAGCTGCCATGCCTATCAGTTTTAGGCCCCTATTAGAAAGATACAGTTAGAATATGTATATTAAATGTTAATGTGAACTGCCACTTCAAAATCCACCTCCCCTTCCCAGCTACAATTTCTCTTCCTCCCTCTCTCTTTCTCCCTCTCTCTCCTTTTTAACAGTCACAGCAACTGAAGCATAAAACGACATAAGAGCAAGATGAATTACATAAAAGGAGACAACTCATTATTTAGAGTACCTTAGGAATTCTCTGTTTTATTGAATTATTTTCTAACATTCTTGCCTTTTCACTGATAAAGTCACTGGTAAATTGCTATAATTAAAGAAGCTGACTGTGCTTGTCTTTTTCCTAGATAGACCTTCCTATGAATCTGGGTAGAAAATGTGGGCCCGCTGGCAGCTGCAGGAGAGTAAAACACAATCACCCTCAATCAGTATTTTTGAATACCTGGAAATACACTGTGTTTAACTGCAGAACTTGATAGTTCCTATTGCAATCAAATGAACTTCTCTGAGAACATTTTTAAAGGATGACGAAGGAGGTTTTGAACAGTGATGGGTATCACCCTCTTTTCTGTATGTATCACACTGATGGTTTCAAGAACAATATCCTAACAATTTGACACTTCTTAAGCCATAAAGTCCACCTAAATTCCATGTCATTAGAGACATGGCCTTGTTTATTATGAAATTGCAAGCAGCTTACTCAGCAGTGTTTAAAGAGTAGGCAGCCTGTTGCTCCATTTAAGTTAATGATAGCTCATGAGAAATAACTAGGAGTTCATGAGAAATAATTAGGGTGGATATATCTACATATTCTCCAAATAGCCATATTCTGGTGAAATAAGGAAGAATACCAAAGGAAAGAGATGCCAGCACAATTAACTTACAGACTCTGCGTGTTCCATCACTGCTAACACAAAGAAGACATATTCTTGACCACTTTGGAGTTGCTTGTTTGTGAATCCGCCATAATGTTTGTCATCCCCCAGGGTGAACTCAGTAGGAAGAACATCAAAGTGAGCAGCAATATATGGCTTTAATTCAACTTCTCTCCCATATCGAATGCTTCTGCGTTTCCTAGATATCTCTTTAAGCAGCTTAAGGGAAAAAAGTGGGAAACGGAAAAAGAAATGTAAACAACAATAACCCAACTTAATGACTATTTAATGGGAGAAATTAATTCAGGCCTCGTAACAACTCAAATACAATTTGCCCACATTTCATGTATCAAGTCAGCATCACTAAATCTCAGTTCTATCTTTCAAATACTTGTCTTGTTGTTAGATTAAGGTGTTAGACTGCTCTTGCAAGGCCCAGGCTAAAAACACAGGCCAATTAGACCCTTCCTTCAATGGTAGTTCATATCATTGTCTCCCCTAATGAAATCTTCTTAGAGGGCAAGAGTGCATTATAACCTAAGTAAAATTCAGCTTGAGTCACAAAAGCCTGCCATGCAGGCTTTATTACTGTTACTTATCAAACAAATAGTAACCTCATTTAAAGCCATCAGTTATGATCAATTTGGGGAGAGGTTAGTACCATTTCAGATGGTTTTTAGTAATGAGATCATTTATACAATACAAATTCCCTCAAATCACCAGAAATAGAATCCAACGACCAAGTTTTAATTGAAACTTATTTTAAATAGGCATTGTCACTCATTTAATAATTTGTGGCTAGACTTGGTTTCTTGGCTCCCTAAATAACCTTTTGTTTATTCCTCCCATTTATAGTCACATTAACTTTTCTGGAGCTGATAGTTTCTTGGAGAGGCTGAATTTTCTTCCCAGGTGAAAGAGGCAGGGTAGATAAACATTAAGTTTAATATTACCCTGAAGAAAACAAACATACATATGTACACAAAAATCCTTCATGTATCTTTAAAAGAAAAAGGTAGAACTTATGTTTCAATATTCCCGTTCAGCCTTCACCTTTTTCATTAGAAAGTTACATTAGTGGTATTTTATGACAAATGATTTCAAAGTAATGTTGAAGTTAGCTTTGTCTTCTTCCCTTAAATATATTGGTATTTCACAAGGTGTAATCAGGGAAAAAGTTTACAGCAGTCTGTGATGCCATTTTTTTTTTTTTTTGAATGAAAATTGTCTTTAGCTCAATAAATAAAGTTAAGGTACTAATGGGAACATTATGGTGAAATTATTTGCTACTCTTGTTATATAAGTGGAATCATAGATCAAAAACCAAAGGAGTGATATCTGCTTAGCTCCCAAGGCCAGGCTTCTGTGACCATGGCTGCAGAGTCTATACACAGCAAATGTCAAATCTTTATGTTGGGAACCTGATGGCATACTATACAGGGTTATAAATGTATTCAGCTGGTCAAATGCAAATCAAACATGTGAACACTCTTTAAGTTATATAGGTCATCTGTGCCCACATTGTTTAGAATTTAATTTATAAAGCTCTAATATTTTCTTTAACTTTGAGTTTATTGATGCAATGAAAATTACATAAACTGTAACATGTTATTTAAAAAAATTCTGATTCAAAATATTTAACAATATACTGGAAAAGTCATTATGAAGATTATTACTGCTATGTAGTAAACAATGAACCATTACTTTAAGGATAAATGAACTACAGATGAGTTGAACAGCTTTTTGAAGTTGGTTAATCAGAAACATTCACCATCAGTTGTTTATGTGACTATGTTCCCCTCTTCCACTTCACTGATCAAACCCTACCTTGATTTTATCCATATTTCACATGTATGCAACTGTCATAATTCATCCATATCACTGTCATCCCCACAAGTACCTTTTTGCTAAGGTTTCTTTAGAAGACTTAGAGAAAGTACCTTAGAATAAACTATTTGGGTTTTTTGGTGCTCCTTAGATGTAATGCAGCCATTCCTTAAGGTCAAACCTGGAATATCAACTCTGCCCCTGTAGGTTGCTCTAATTTCTGCAGGATGCTTCCTGTGTTATATTTTAAATTGGTCAAGCGTGCTCAGATGACACCAAAGTTACCAGTATGTTGAAGTTATAACTACAAATGACCACATTATTTAGCAGCAAGCCTTTGAAGTAAATGCAATGAAAAGCTTATGATATAAGACCTGTACTGAATTAAATATAACTAATATTTTATGAGTCATTCTGTCCAAAATTCAGTTTGACTATGAACATCTGCTCTGCCCAGTCTGACCTTGACAACAGAAGTTCCAGTACATGAATTTATTACGTGGAGATTATCTCCAGACAAAGGATGAATGAGCTCAGAAGATAATATTGAGAGTGACTCTGTTTAGGAAGCCTCTTTCCATTTTTTTATGGGCCTAGATGTGAAGCATACATGTGGAAATCCCCCTTAGGCCACCATTATATTCGATGATATAGTTTCAATGATTTGAATTATAGGTCTTTCTGAAAAATCACTTGGTCAAATTCATTTAAGAATGGAACACTGCTTTGTCAAAGCTGGCAGTACCAAGCTATAGATAAAATTACAACAATGCTTTTATTAGCCATGATAGGGGGAAAAATGTCTGTAGGGATCAGAAACTGGATGAGTAAGCATAAAGTAAGGCCATAGCCTAGTTTCATTTGTTCCCCTACACAATAGCTACAAAATGTATTGAAGGTAATTTCAAAAGATATATCAAGGGCTTTAGTTTTTTATCAGAAATAATTTTCATTTTCCAGTCAATGCATATCTTATTTCTTCCACCATTAATTCTACAATGTGGTCTCAATTATATCGGTAAGAAAAGTGGGAAACAACCCATCCTGACCCCAAAATTTTGAATTAATAAATGTTCTTTATCAAACTATTATACAGATTAATGCACCACAACTTGTGGGATGATTAAAATGACCCTTTGTTATGGGAATCAGCAGCACAGACCCATAGAATTTAATTGTAGGAAAGTTCAATGTCATATAGCTCTATACTTTAATCCATTAGCATTGCTGTGCATTTTGGAGGTTAAAACCTGGCTATAAAAAAGAATCAGCTTCCTATTGCTAGCAAATGGTTCTACTTCTAGGAAAAGGTTATTATTTAAAAGTATTTGACATCATTTTTGGATTGGATCTTAATTCTTCGGTAACTCGTTTTTTGCTCTTTGTTTCTTTTTGTTTTTTTTATTAGGATTTTATTTATTTACTTACTTGACAGACAGAGACCACAAATATGCAGAAAGGGAGGCAGAGAGAGAGAGAAAGAGAGGGAAGCAGGCTCCCTGCTGAGCAGAGAGCAAGGCAGGGGCTCAATCCTAGGACCCTGAGATCATGACCTGAGCCAAAGGCAGAGGCTTATCCTACTGAGCCACCCAGGTGCCCTGTTTTTTGTTTTGTTTTGTTTTGTTTTTTAATTTTTTTTTTTTAATTTGACAGAGATCACAAGTAGGCAGAGAGGCAGGCAGAGAGAGAGAGTTGAGGAATCAAGCTCCCCGCCGAGCAGAGAGCCCGATGCGGGGCTCAATGCCAGGACCCTGGGATCATGACCTGAGCTGAAGGCAGAGGCCCCAACCCACCGAGCCACCCAGGCACCCCCTGTTTTTTGTTTTTAACAGGAGGAAAGATTCATAGGCTCTACAAGTTACCTTTGCATTTAAATTCAGTAATTTATTCAAGAAGTGATTAAAATAGTAATAATAATTAGTAATTATAGTCTAATAATAACAAGTAATTAATAATAATAACAAGTAATAATAATAACAATCTCAAAATTAACTAATTAGTCATTTGCAAGTAAAAGCATGCCTTGCTTCAAAATGTCTACAAAAGGGGCACCTATAAAGAGGGAATGTGATATGATGAGCACTGGGGGATATACTCAACTAATAAATCACTGACTATCAAAAACTAATGATGTATTATACTTTGGCTAATTGAATTTAATTTTTTAAAAAGGTGGGGTACCTGGGTAGCTCAGTTGGTTAAATGGCTGCCTTCAGCTCAGGTCATGATCTTGGAGTTCCAGGATCAAGCCCCACTTTGGGCTCCCTACTCAGTGGGGAGTCTGCTTCTCCCTTTGCCCTTCCTCCTACTCCTTCTCTCTCTTTCTCTCTCTTTCTCTCTCTCTCTTTCTCTCTCTCACTCATCCTATCTCCCTCAATTAGATAGATAAAATCTTTAAAAAATTTTACAAAAGATCAGTTGACATTTTACATTCAGATGGGAGATTACTATTCCTCTAACATAGGAATGATTTTGTTCATTTTGTTCAAATGATTTTGTTCCTGCTTTATTAACAGAAAAAAGTTATAACATAAATTACTTGACATTATTGAAATTATATCCCAAATTACACCCCTCCAATGCTTATGTAATCATAAGAGACTGAAATAAAAGCATAATTCTAATCTTGAACTCATCTCCCCCTCTGAACTCGATCAAGTTTAACTGAGATAAATGAAGTGGGTGAAGATGAACCATATGTCTAGAGAGAGTATATGTCTGCCAAAAGAAGCTAACAGCCCTTATATGTCAGATCACAGTCTCCTTAATGCAGACATGTATGAAATAAACATCTCTTCCCTGTATGGCAGCTAAGGAATTTCTACTTTCTCTTGCTGTGTTTGCACTAATTTAAGGTGGAGAAAATACCTGGATACAATAGGTTGGGATATAAGATGTGGCCTAGGTTATAAATAAACTCAATAAATTAAAATCTCATATGTCCCCAAATGGGAATCTTTTAATTTGCTTTCTGAAGTGATTCAAACCAGCATCATGTTAAAATAGCAAATCTTTCCTGTATTTGACTGACCCACAGCCATTAACTTGCTTGGACCTTTGGGGATATAGCTTAACATTTCTGATCAGTTTTCCCATCTAAATAGAACATATAATACATAGGGCTTATTCTTCATACTATGTATTAATTTTCAAAAAACCAAAAACCAATGTTTTTATTTTTGTTTTTTTGCAAAAAGAGTATTAATTAAAATGTACCTACTATTGTTATAAGATTTCAGAAATTAAAATCATACTATTTAGGGTTTGCTCTGGTTTTTGTTCTATATTTCTTTTTTGGCTCAGAATTGGGAATGTGTGTTTCCTGTGTGTGTGTGTGTGTGTGTGTGTGTATCCCTGTAGTTAAATGCATTTTGATTCTGAAATACCACAAAATATAGAATAAGGCAAACATGCTAATCAGTGTAATTCTATGAGAATCTGGTCAAGAATGCATAGCAGGTCAGATGTTGAATTCTGGTGCAAATCGCGATTTAACATTTGTAACAGCTTCAGCTAAAACTACACTAATAAAGCAGACCTTGGAGTTCATAACAATGATGATTAAGTCTTTGCTCACAATTCACTTCAACTTCCACACCTTGCATCATGTTTTACAGGAGGTAAGGGGCAAAATATTAAAGCCAACAAAGATTAGACAGGTTGTAAGCTTTACTGCAGCTAAATGTCTTTTAATTATAGCAAAAAGTTTTTTTGGGGGGATCCCTAGAGGTTACCAGCCCCATAGCACTGAACCATCCAACAGCTGACCAGCCAGCCATAAGTCAGCACCTGGATTAGACTTCCTCCCATATAGAGGAAGAGTATATTTAATAAATTAAGTAACTAATGAAAGAAACAGCCAACAAACATATAGTTACCTCATCTAATTCCATCTCATCTGGACTCTCCCATGGCTTGATAAATTTCCCACGAGATTTCTTCAAAGGCACAATTATTATGTAGTAACCTCTGCACAAGAATGGACAGACAAAAATAAGGTCAGATCAAAGGAAAAAGAAAATGGATATGTCCTTAAATCTTCCACAGACCAGTGATTGAGAATGAAGGCAAGTTAGGGATATGGAGTGACTTGTCCATTAATAAGGGATAACCACCTGTTTGTTCAATTTTAAAAACAACATGGGTAGACCATTTTGTGTGACCTCAAAGATTTTGTATGGTTAATACCACCATGGTTGACTGCTCTTTATTAGGAATGGTAAACAGAGCAGAAACAGTTTGTTAGGACCCTGGTCCTGGGCACATACAAGTTTAGTACACTGAAATCCAATATTACAAGCTGCCAAACCAAGTATTTTCTATGACATCAATTAATAGGGTTTTTTTTTTTTAAAAGAAACTGTATAATAAAAATCACTTAGCTCATACAAATGTCTAGATGATGACAACAATGATTTCATTTATATACTCCTAAAATACTTTTTATTTGGATAAGAAATTAAACACACAAAATTGCCCATAATTTCATAACAGTTATATAATAATGTAATTGTTTTCTACCCATCAGGTTGCAAACCTTAAGATAAATACTGCAGAAATTTGGAGACAACCACTATCTGAGGGCCTTCAAAATAGATCTCAAAAAATAAATGTATAAGAAGAGCAAAAGTAATTGAGTACTCACATTAAGAATAGTCAACCAAAATTTTAGTAAGTATAAAGGTACCTATTCACAAGTAGATATGGGCTATTTGAAAAATGGTTTTGCAATTTCCACAAACTGCATATCCTGCTCTTGTATTCATGGTTTGTGACTCTGCTTGATCTTTGGTAGTAACTATATAAGAACTCTAAATATAGGTGTATAAGAGCTAACACATCAATCACTTCCTCTCAGGAATTATATTAAATGTATAATATATTATATTAATATATTATATTAAATGTATAATATCATTTTGCTCTCTCAAAAACTATATAAGGACAGTAAACAAAAAGGTAAATCCAGAGAGATTAAATTATGACCCCAATTAAAACACATAGCAAGGGGATACATACCTATATATATATCTTAACCTTGGCAATAGTCTGGCTCTTTTTTTGTTTCATTTACTCTGTATTATAAAATACCTTTAAAACTCCATTATTTTGTGGAGACTTGTAAAAATGAACATATACACAAACATGCACACATACTTTTAAAAGAGAAGGATGCTACACAGGGAAGAGACCACAGGATGGGCACCACCAACCTTGCACTGAATTATATCACAGAGACAAATAGCACATACAGGAAGGCCTCTTTCTACTTATATCAAAACATAACTGCAATAAGCTTAGTAAAACCCTGTGATAAAGGACTCTGTTTCTGTAAGCAGAGTCTAGACCTGCACTGTCCAATATGGTAGCCACTAGCCAGACATGTGGCTCATCTGAACTGAAATGTGTTCACAGTGTTAAAGACATTGGATTTTTAAAACTCTGTATGAAAAGTAAATGTAAGGGGCGTCTGGGTGGCTCAGTGGGTTAAGCCTCTGCCTTTGGCTCAGGTCATGATCTCAGGGTCCTGGGATCGAACCCTACATCGGGCTCTATACTCAGCAAGGAGCCTGCTTCCTCCTCTCTCTCTCTCTCTCTGCTTGCCTCTCTGCCTACTTATGATCACTCTCTGTCAAATAAATAAATAAAATCTTTTAAAAAAAAGTAAATGTAAGGTATCTCGGCAATGAATTTTTAATAGTGACCATATGTTAAATAATATTATGGATACATTATGTAAAAAATATGCTGTTAAAATTAACTTTACTATTTCTTTGTCCTTTTTGCTATAGTCGCTAGAAAATCTAAGGTTTCGCACGTTGCTTTCATGATATTGAACAGTGTTATTTTAGAGTGTTTTGGTGAAGAATGTGGCATCTGGAGATACATCTGGCCCACAATTTGAAGCTCTGTCACTAATTTGCTGTATGATCTTGGGCAGATCACTTAACATCCCTTAATCTCAGTTGTATGCTATGAAAAATGAAAGCACAGTGTGTGGCAAGTCACACCGAACTGATGCAAGCCACT
>ML106534.1:0-57986 GCA_003697995.1 Taxidea taxus jeffersonii
ACTATGCAGCCATCAAAAGAAATGAAATCTTACCATTTGCGACGACATGGATGGAACTAGAGCGTATTATGCTTAGCGAAATAAGTCAACTGGAGAAAGACAACTACCACATGATCTCCCTGATATGAGGAAGTGGAGATGCAACGGGGGTGGGAGTTAAGGTGGTAGGAAAAGTAAAAATGAAAGAAGATGGGATCGGGAGGGAGACAAACCAAAAGAGACTCTTAATGTCATAAAACAAACTGAGGGGGGTGGGGGGAAGAGGGGTTGGGAGAGGGTGGTGGGGTTACATTATATGTTTAAATAAAGCTTAAATAAAGTTTAAAAAAATAAAAAATAAAAACTGGCAAAGGTAAGTTATTACATTTGTCAAATGTAAGAGAATTATTTATTCATTTAAATATACTTCTTTTAAAATACTTGATATTATCTGGTCACATCAAAAGTAAAGTAAACTGCATAATAACTGGGTTTTATTTTTCCTTCTATTAACTTATGATTTAGTGCTGACATCGTATCTCTGTTACCCATAATTGGGCATGTTACCTTCTAGAGACTTAGCTTCCTTAACTATGAAATGGAGATAATGTTACTTACTTGTGCAAGTAATATAACTAAACACATAGGAGCCTGAGGCCAAGGCTCTTGAGGTCCCTTCAGTGTGTGGTACCCATGATTTTAGGATGCAGCCAAAGCATGCTTGAAATTTTATGTAAAAATTGTGTAATTGGTAATAATTGTTAGCTACTGAATATCTCAGCATAAATTTCTTTATACAAAAAAATATGACTGATTTCTTGGCTCATCAGCCAAAATTGATGGCAAGCAGCTTACCACCTACATTTTCTTCTAGGAGTTTACAGTTTCGGGTTTAAATTAAAGTCTTTAATCCATTTCCAGTTGATTTTTATGAATGGTGTAAGATATAGGTTTCATTTCAGTTTCATTCTCTTGTATGTAGCTGTCCACTTTTCTCAGTACCATTTACATAAGAGCTTATACTTTCTCTATGTGTCTTCTTGGCTCCTTTGATGTAAACTAATAGCCCATATATGCAAGGGTTGATTTCTGGGTTCTCTAATATGTTATATTCATCGTGTGTCTATTTTTTAATGCCAACCATACTGTTTTGATTACTATAGCTTTGTAACATTGTTTGAAATCAAGAAGTGTGAGGTGTCCAGCTTTGTTTTTGTTTTTTTTCTCAAAGACTCTTTCAGTTATTTAGAGTCTTTTGTGGTTCCATACAAATTTTAGGATTGTTTTTTCTATTTCTGTGAAAATGTCATTGGAATTTTGATTGAAATTGCATTGCATCTATATATTGCTTTGAATGGTATGAACATTTTAACAATACTAATCGTTCCAACCTATCAGCATGGAATATCTTTTCATTTATTTAGGTCTTCTTCAATCTCTCAGTTTTCAGCATACAGATCTTTTATCTCTTGATTAAATTTATCTCTAGGTATTTTTTTCTTTTTGATGCAGCTGCAAATGACATTGTTTTCTTATTGTCTGTGATAGTCTGTTGTTTAGTATATAGAAACACAACTGATTTTATATATTGATTCTGTACCCTACAACTTTAATTTGTTGGTTATTTCTAACAGTTTTTTAATGGGTGTCTTTCTATATATAATATGTCATCTGCAGATAAAGTCATTTTAACTTCCAAAAAAAAAAAAAATTGAGAAGGTAAGGGGTACTCCCACAAAACCTTCCTGGTTTGTAATGGAAGCCGGTGTCAAATGAAACTTTCCACACATATAATATTTATTAGGAAAAATTCATTAACAAAACAGGAGCTAACAGTTAAGAAATCTATTCTGTAAGCTTGATAAAGTTATTTTTCTCTGCCCTTTACGATGCTCAAGCATACCTGGTACCAGAGGTTTATTTGAAACAGATTCCCCTCTAGCGGAGAGTGAGGCAGACAGATATCCCAGTACTACCCCCATATACTCCCTCCTTTCTTCCTTCCAGCCACTGTTAGATCCTCAGGGGCTGTCCTTATTCTCAGTAATTTCACCTTGTTTCTGCTCTCTGTCTGGAAATATGTGGAGCAAGTATATGATTAAACCACTAGTAAAACAAGTTCAGAAAATGAACACTTAAGAACATGTCAAAATGCTTTTGATAAAAGCATAAGAAAAAGAATAAGAAAAAATTTTACCAATAGTATGATGTCAACTACATGAAAGAAAGATCACATGACAAAAAGACTGGAAGGAATAAGAGCCTGAGGTTAACAATGTGAACACTGGTTTTCTTGGGGTGCAAGGATGACATATGATTTTCTCCTGTGTTTTTTTTTTAATTTTTTTCCTGAAATTTGGAATTCCTTCATTTTAAAGTATTTTTAGTATTCTGATAATCAGTAAAGAAAAACAATTTATCCAAAAGACTAAGATCAATGCACAGAACACAGGTTGAAATACCATAGTTTGGAATTTAGAGTTTCCTTTAATGATATTCATACTACATAATAGTAAAAACTATAGCAAAAGAAATTAACATTAATAATCCTTTTTTCTTTTTTTTTTTTAATTTTTTTTTTAAGATTTTTATTTATTTATTTGAGAGAGAGAGAGAGCAAGCACAGGCAGACAGAGTGGCAGGCAGAGGCAGAAGCAGGCTCCCTGCCGAGCAAGGAGCCCGATGTGGGACTCGATCCCAGGACGCTGGGATCATGACCTGAGCCGAAGGCAGCTGCTCAACCAACTGAGCCACCCAGGCGTCCCAATAATCCTTTTTTCTTAAAAACATTTATATAGTGCTCGCTTCAGCAGCACATATGCTAAAAACATTTATGTGCTAAAAAATTTTATGTAGATTCCTAAAGATTTTTTTAAATTTGATATTCTTAATAAGCAAATAAAAAGAGGAATTTGCAATGCTGATTTTTACAAGTAGCAAAGGATTTTAAGAGATTTCACTGGTTTTCACCATGATTGGTCCTCCTCATAACTGTCTAAACCCTTCTTACTGTGGATATTACATACAGGAAAATGAATATATTAGTTTCACCAGCTCCCCACAGCCTCTCACAAGCTCCCTGTACTTGGTATTCTACCACACTCTCTTTCCCATACCATTCCTACCTCTCTGGAGATCCAGGTCCCTAGGAAATTGCAGTATCTTAAGCTCTTAAAAATGGAGTTGTCTTCAGGTTTTGAGCTATTTGAAGAGCTAAGTACAGTCTTAGGGCACAAAAGGACCTTCATCATGTTGGACAGTCAATAGGCAATAGGATATTGTTGATCAACAGATCTCACTAAATGGAATCAAGAGATTCAAGGGTCACTGCACAAAGATAGAGTAGTCTCTGGGTTTTGTTTTGCATCTATTAGCTTCTGTCTCTGGAGAGTCCTGGTGGCTTCTTGGGATTTGAATATTTCTTCTCTCTACTTGATGTCTCCCCTCTCCCAGGAAACCATTTTTACCTAGACAAGGAGCAAGAATATTTTGTCTGTACATATGCATTAGAATATTTCTGGTCTACACCTCAACCAGTGGCTTTTTAAACTTAAGACATAGAATTTGTCATCTTTGTTTTCTTGGTTATTTGGCAATCCCTTTTCCCCAACATCAGCAAATGAAGGCTAAATAGAAAGAACATATGCTGATGAATTCCTCATTGTTTTGACCTATTAGAAATTGCATAATGCACTGAGCTGGTATCCACTTGCTTTATACACTCATCTACTTCTAGCTCTTACCCAATTATGCTGGACCATTTGCAGTTCCAGGAGTGTGCTGACTATGCTATGTCCTTTATGCTATTCATTCTTACTTGCTCTTCTCTTTACCAAAATGACCTTCTTTTTACTTATCTTGCAAACCTCTTCAAAATTCAGTTCTAATGTCCTCCTCTCAGAAACCTTCTCTGAATCTTCATGCCATCCTCTGGGCTTCCAGAGTAAGAGGAAGCAAATTTAGATGGTCCTTGATACCCCAGGTTGTTGGCTTAGCAAGTCTGAGTAACTCACTTAAAGAACAGGCAGATCCAGGAACCAATCTCTATAGGCTCCTCCTTGATAACAAGGTCATTTTCATATAGAATATTCCATTCTTACGTTGTCACCTAGAAAACCCTGACCTTTCTTTATGAATATGAGAGTGTTCAGGGGCACAGTCTTGCTGTTACTGGCTTAGATACGCCACTCCATAACAAAATAAAAACCCAGAGGATTATATGGTTCTATTATCACCCTGCTAGCAAGTTTGTCACCCATAAACTCTATTTTATATTTTGACCACATGGTGACTGTAGCATATGTGTTTAGGTGCCCATTGTGCCTGGGTCTGTGAAAACCTAGCACATTATAGTAATCAATTTATTTGTTTGTATCCCTGACTAAACTAAATTTCTTGGGGCAATTTATTGCCTTATTTGATTTGGTATCCCTAGAATCTAGCACAATTCTTGCACATAATAGGTGCTCAAGAAGAGATTAGTGAGTATTTCCTTTTATTCATTAAGCCCCACATACATGCCTGTCATTTCCTGAGCTAAAGATTACCCATTGTGTTTGTTGAATATCATTCTTGAACGAAGAATGCTAATCCTTAATACAGGGAATTAAAGCTCTGTATGCAGGTAATAAGGGATGACACTAAATCAAACTGGAAAGTTTAGAGAGCTCTCTAATTACATAGTTAATAATTATTCCTCATTTTTTTATGTCCAAGAGCCACTTAACTTTAAAATTAGTTACGTGATCCTGGTCCAACCAAAATGATCTCTACAATGACTCATGAACTGTTCATCATTCTTGTTTATGAGCTCCAAGAAGAATTTTAGGGTTTTATTTGAACCTATAATTATGTGCATGTATACTTGTTTTCCATTATTTCAGACAGAGACTTCTAAAAGTAAAATAGTTTTATCTGAGATAAACATTAAGGTAATTTATATCTACACAACTTGACATATGTGTCAGAGTGAGTACAATACTATCTAGGAAAACGTTTAAATGGTCTTTATTTAATTGGTTGCAGGATTTTTTCTTTTGATGTTTCATTCTAATGCTACATCAGATGTAATTTCCTATGTAGTAACATTGTTAGTGCTGACAATAATTGTTCTGTGGTATCCACATATATTTTTGAAAATTAGAAGAAATAAATATGCAGACCTTCTAAAAATCAGAGCTCTCCAAATTACTATTACATGCTTTGAAGAAGGGCATAGAGAAGTAAGTAAGTT
This sequence comes from Taxidea taxus jeffersonii, assembly GCA_003697995.1. Taxonomy (NCBI): domain Eukaryota; kingdom Metazoa; phylum Chordata; class Mammalia; order Carnivora; family Mustelidae; genus Taxidea; species Taxidea taxus. The sequence continues at coordinate 5,213 of ML106534.1, forward strand.
ATATGCAGAGATGTCAAGGACATCTGCTTGGCTGAATCTTATGAATGCAAAATTAATATATGTGGTAGGAGACAGTGGGAGAAGAATAATGTTAAAAAGAGAGAACAACTTAAAGAGCTTTGTGGCAAGACTTTATGTCATTATTTAAATTGTTAACAACCACCTTAAGTATGATATGCATATCATTGTCTTCAATTCACGGGTAAGGAAATTGATGCTAAACATTACCCAGCTAACATGTGGCAGGGCAGGGATGTAAATCTAAGCTGGTGACTGTTCTTCCACCTTGTAAAACTTTTCACTTATGCCGATAAGTATCCTGGAATATGGCTTTTGAAGTTAGGTCACTCTGGATTCATTTTTCTTCTCTGCTACTTACTAGCTGCAAAATTGGTTAAATTGCTTAGCCTCAGCTTCCCTGTCTATAAAATAAGAATAATACTCATCTCACAGCATTGTTGTAAGGCTTACAAGGGGTAGTATGATTCAAATCTAAACTGCATCACTTGGTGGTAATAGGTCATGGAGACATCTTTTAACGTCCATAGCCTGTTTCTCCATTTGTAGGAGATGGAGAATAATAATCCCTATCTCTCAAAGTTATTGTGAAGATTAAGCGAGATAATCTAGGTGAAGTACTAAGCACATAACAAGTGCTTGATAATTATTAGCGAACATCATCTTCATTATAGTGCATAATACATAGTAGTTATTGAATCTAGCCATTCTTAAGATAGAATGAAAAATAAATGGTTGAATAAATAAATTATGTTTGGCAGCAGAGCACTGATGGGGGAACCTGACTGTACTAAGAAGCTTATATTTATTTCTTCTTTTATTTGTGTGCTATTTATAAAAGGCAGGGTTATATTTTAAATGAAATATGCTAGCTGGAATGCTCTTTTCTGTATATAAATTCCTCACCATTATTTGTATATGAGAAACTGCTGAGCTGTTGAACTGAAATGATAAGGTCTAACTCACAGAGGATCACAGAGAAACCCCATGGAAGTATGGAGAGCACAGCTAAGAGCTCAATAGCTATTTATGGGCAGGCAATATCAGAACCTCTGTTTCTGCTCCACACTGATCAAATCCTACACTGGTTTCCTCCACCTCTCCTTCCTCTTTGCACTCTTCCCTTATATCAAATACAGATATTTATCTTTCTTACTTCAGAGAAGGTTTCTCCATTCTCTCTCCTGGCACTTTCCATTACAGTTTACTTATGAGTAGTAGTCTCCTATGAGGCATGATTTCTGGGATAGCACAAATGCCACCTGCTCCCCAATACTTTGATCTACCAAATGAGCCATGTATTCCAGAGTTCACACTCTGTGCCCTTGCCTGACCAAACTGGGGGTTGTTTAAGAGTTCTAAAAGATGTAACTCATTAGGCCTTATCAGACACTTATACCAGTGGTGTTACCATAATGCTTCAGAAAGTGGTAGGGCTTCCTCAGCATTCCCTCGAATGTAGTTGGGAAGAATAGAATTGAAGGTGGAGGTAACTCTGGCCTTCCTCCTGGGATGACTAAATCAGAATGTATTATTTCTACCCATTGGGCATCCCTGTAAAATTTCACAGAAGGAAGTACTATTCTACTAGATGTACCTTATCAAATATATTCCTAGGCTGAGACTTTCAGAAGTTGAGACAGGTCCTTTGGTTTTTGAGGCTTCCACTACATTAAAAATTGAAAAAAATTGCTTAAGAAAGGGTTAAAATTCAATATTCAATATTACTTATGTGACTGTATGTATACTGTCATTTAGAGAAAACATCAAAATGCTGTTTGAAGAGTATGGTGAATAACAGGTCCTGGTCCTAAGTGAGACTTTGGTGTTGTGAGTTGGGATCTCATAAAGTGATTGCAGGTTTTAATCTGAAATGAGGAAAGGATGTAGAAAGAAGAGACTTGCAGTATCCAGGACAAATTGCCTATTCCAGTTATGAGTCTATCAGTTGACCTTGCTTGAGGTCATTCTCTAAATCAGGACAAACTTCTGTATTTACAGATTATTTTTGAAAAAGCCCTGGATCATCTAAACTTTACTTCTTTTCCCTCCTGTCTTATGAAGTCTATTAAAACTGTTATTGATACATTGTGGTAGATCAAATTATGGTTCCCAACTATTCTCTCCCTCACTGTGATAAATCTACATCTTTTGCAGAGTCTTGCAGTGGGTGGAATGGCATCCTCACCCATTGACTTTGGGTTTGGCCATGTGACCTGATCTGGCCAACAGAAAGTAGGTAGAGAGGTCAGTCTGTGAGTACCGAACAGAGGCTTTAATGGCATCACATGCTTCTGTTCACCTGTTCTATAACTTTTGTCCAGGAGAATAATATGTCCTAGTGGTAGCTACTCCAAAAGACTGGGTTCCAGAATCCAAAAAAAAAAAAAAAAAATGCATGAAGCTAAGCCAAGCCAAGCCTGATTTATCTCACCTGTAGCCCAAATGTAATGAGAGCAGGAAATAAATGTTTGTGAATTGTTGGGATTATTTGTTACTGCATTAAAGCTGACTAACAAATGCATTTTCTGCTCTATTTCTGAGCCAATGCTCTGTTTCTCTACTAGACTTGGAATATCTTTCCACTCCTGAATATTCATTCAAGGTTCTCTTTAAGTCCAAGTCTCTCACAAATAACACCTTCCATAAGGTTTCCACTACTATTCAAACCAGCAATTGCCCATCCACCCCAAGACTCCACTGATGATTTCACATAGTAAGAACACATTGTTTAATTAACTGACATATTCAGTATGTGAACAAATGCTCTTTCATCTATCTTTCTGGATCATTATTAATCTATTTCCATTTGGAAACCCTTGTTCTGTGAGATGACATATATTTGTAATGAATCGGTGCCAAGTCTTGTGTATAGATGTTAAATAAATTCTTTATTCAGAAGTGAATTTTCCTCACCAACTGTTGCCACTTACTTCTTTCTTCTAGCAAAAATATATCTGGCCAAATTTCAGATGGATTAGGTTTCACCTGCTTGTCTATGTCCAAGCGTTTATGTTCACTCTAGTCTAGACTTTGTGGAACATACTGGATTTCAACTATATGTCAGAAATTTCATCTTTTGTTCTGATATAATTCCATTGATAATAGGGCTTCCAAATTTTCATTTGAAAGGAATGAGTTATCATAAATTGGATTAGTGACCATAATACTTGTGGTTTTCAAAAAAGTTCACCTTCATCTTGTGTTCTGAGCTAATTAATATTCTGCAATCAATTCCTTGTTGCTTAAGCCTAAGCAATCAGGCAGAATGGAAATTGGCAAACCAAAACCTTGACCTATGCAGGTCAAGGTTTTGGTTTGCCAATTTCCATTCTGCCTCTTCTATACAATATTCTCAAACAAAACAAAACAATACAATACAAAACAAAAATCCAAGAATTTCTTTAAATAATATGTTTCCTTGAACAAAGGAAGATGAATGATTTTTGCAAAGCAGTCAAAATTCAACAATGAGGCTAGGCAAGCACAGCATTCTAGTACCTTGATACAAAAAAAGGAGAAAGCCAGAGATTGTAGCTTATTCAAAGTGTCTGCAACAAGTATGTACGTAAAAGGCTTTTGCACAAGTATTGAACTTTATCAGGAAGCCAATATGAAGAGAGAGAATAAAGGCACAGAAATTTCAGCACCTGATATAAGGTAAAGAACTATGGGATGAGAGTGAGGGGTACTGAGGTATAGAATCACCTCCTTTAGGAACTATGTCACTTTGAGCAAGTTGCTTAACCTTTCTGAGCCTCAGTTACCTCATCAGTTCAATGTAGTGGTTGGATTAAGTGATTTCTAAGACCCTTTTGAGCTATAAATCTCCACAATGTAGAAAGAAACGGGTGTAGTGTGTGGAAAATAGAGATACAGAAGCAGGTATTTCTATAATATTCCCACAAATATTGACCTTTAATCATATATCTGCATATGTCATGTGCACACAAATTTTAAATTTCTCCTTAATTTGAGTTTTGAGAATTGGGCTAAGAAGAGTTGGGGACAAGGAGTGCTGTTTTTGCATCAACCATAAAAACTCACCCCTTAAACATATACATCTTAATTAGCACAAAGTTTTCCCGCACTTTTCTACCACTGCCCTTTGAGAAGAAAAATCTTCGCTAAAATTTGGAGTGTTGAAGGCTAACAATGCTTGTTGAAACATTAGTGGTTCATACTTGGTGATGATAATGCAGTGTAGCATCAATATATCTTTCAATGGATTTATTTGACTGAGAAAACACTGCACTTACCATATCATCCCTGCTTGTTTCCAGACTGGGAAATAGATCTTTTAGAGACTTTCACTTTTTCATCTGCCTGAGGTTTGAATTTGTACCACAGCATCCCTATCAAAAGGTTAACCAACTTATGCTCAGATCTCTATGGTGGAGAGTCCTCTCAGGATGATTTTGCATCACTGAATCAAATTATTTTTCTCCATAACTTCTACATGTTAATACATATTGAATTCTTTGAAATGACAAAGCATAAGAACACCAACACTTCCGCAGCTGGTCTTTCATGGATTAGATTTTTTGGTTTACTTTATTTTTTTTTTAGTGTTCCAAAATTCATTGTTTATGCACCAGACCCAGTGCTCCATGTAATACATGTCCTCCACAGTACCCACCACCAGGCTCACCCTCCTCCCACTCCCCCTCCAAAACCCTGTTTGTCTCTCAGAGTCCACAGTCTCTCATGTTTGTCTCCCCCTCCAATTTTCCCCAACTCACTTTTTTCCATCTCCCAATGTCCTCTGTGTTATTCCTTATGCTCCACAAGTAAGTGAAACCATATGATAATTGACTTTCTCTGCTTGACTTATTTCACTCAGCATAATATCTTCCAGTCCCAACCATGTTGATACAAAAGTTGGGTATTCATCCTTTCTGGTGGAGGCATAATACTTCCTTTTATATATGGAGCATATCTTCTTTATCCATTCATCCACTGAAGGGCATCTTGGTTCTTTCCACAGTTTGGCAACTGTGGCCATTGCTACCATGAACATTGGGGTACATATGTCCCTTCTTTTCACTACATCTGTATCTTTGGAAAAAATACCCAGTAGTGCAATTGCAGGGTCATAGGGTAGCTCTATTTTTAATTTCTTAAGGAATCTCCACACTGTTTTCCAAGGTGGCTGCACCAACTTGTATTCCCACCAACAGTGTAAGAGGGTTTCCCTTTCTCCACATCCTCTCAAACACTTGTTGTTTACTGTCTTGTTGATTTGGCCATTCTAAGTAGTATAAGTGGTATCTCAGTGTAGTTTTGATTTGAATCTCCCTAATGGCTAATGATGATGAACATTTTTTCATGGGTCTATCAGCCATTTGTATGTCTTCTTTGGAGAAGTGTCTGTTCATGTCTTCTACCCATTTTTGACATGACATTTCATGAGTTAGTTTTGATTATTTTAAAATCCTAATCCCTTTTTTCTGAAAGCAGTTGAATTTGCATCCAGAGCTGAATTCAAACTTCCCACATGTGGTCTTTAGAAAACAAAGAACTTCCTCATCTGACATTATTAAAATAGTCTAATACTTTGTTAAGCTTTTCAGGTGTACTCGTTAGGCTTACTTTCATCTATAATAAAAGTATTTTTAAAACTTTTTAGCCTTCACTTCTTTATCTTGTAGTTATGAGATACCTTTTTTGACTCAAATGAAAATTTTACATAATCTCATTACATTTATTTTAATATATATGATTTTCTTTTAAAAAAAAAGATTTACTGAGAGAGAGAGAGAGAGAAAGCAGGGTGGGAGGGACAGAGAAAGAGGGAGAGAGAGAATCTCAAGCTGACTCCCCACTAAGCATGAAGCCTGACATCGAGCCGTATCTTAACTCTGAGATCATGACTTGAGCCAAAGTCAAGAGCCCAACACTTACTAACTGAACCACTCAGGTGCCCCTTGATTTGCTTTTTTATTTTTTTATTTTTTAAAGATTTTATTTATTTATTTAACAGACAGCACAAGTAGGCAGAGAGGCAGGCAGAGAGAGAGGAGGAAGCAGGCTCCCTGCTGAGCAGAGAGCCCGATGTGGGGCTCAATCCCAGGACCCTGGGATCATGACCCGAGCCAAAGGCAGAGGCTTTAACCCACTGAGCCACCCGGGTGCCCCTGATTTGCTTTTTTAAAAATAATAATTTATGGGGTGACTCGGTGGCTCATCTGACTCTTGATTTCAGCTCAGGTCATGACATTAGAGTCATGAGATGGAGACACACATTGGGCTCTCTGCTGAGCATGGAGCCTGCCTAAGAGTCTCTCTTTCCCTTTCCCTCTGCCCCTCCCCCTCTTGTGTGCACTCTCTCTCTCAAAAAAAAAAAAAACTGCATATGAAAAATACATGCACATGACACATATAAAGAAAAACAGCATAAAAAAACATATATCACCAAAAACAAAGCTAACAAATTACCTAAAATTTCAGTGCCCTGAAATAACTATGATATTTGCTGAATATGATTCCAAATATATCTGTATGTATATGTGCAGTTGGGTAAGTGGAAAAAATGAATTAAAATATGATCCTGCTATGCATATTATTTTAATTTTTTTACTTTTTATTTGAATATAGTTGACACATAATGTTACATTAGTTTCAGATGTACAGTATAGTGTTTCAACTTCTCTATACATTATGTATGCTCATTATAAATGTAGCTATCATCTGTCACCACATAACATTATTACAATATCACTGACTATATTCCCTAAGCCTTGATTTTTATTTCAGTGACTTATTCATTCCATAATTGGGAGCCTATATCTCTAACTCTCCTTCACCCATTTTGCCCATTCCTCCATTCCCTTCCCTCTGGCAACTATCATTTTGTTTTGATTCTGCCTTTTATTTATTTGTTTGTTTATTCATTTGTTTTGTTTCTTAGATTTTACATCTAAATGAAATCATGTGATATTTTTCTTCCTCAATCTGACTTGTTGCACTTAGCATAATACTCTCTAGGTCCATCCAGGTTATTACAAATGGTAGGGTCTCATCCTTCTTATGGCTGTGTAATATTCCATTGTATATGTCTACCCTCCACATATTCTTTTAAAATTAACAGTGTAAAGGTATTTTATTGAACTTTAAAAAGGAAAAGAATTAAAATTAAAGTTAATTGTACACTTCAAATAAGTGTTTCTTTATGCAAGATACTTTTTCTAAAATTAAAGGAAATGAAAACAGAGATGGAAGCCATATTAACTTTTTAGTACATGTTTCACTTTTAGATAGAATCTATTAAATTAATAACTTAAGTTATTATGTGAAAAGGCAAAATTATGGATCAGGAAAAAGAACAGTGTTTGCTGAGGAACTGGGGTTCTAAAAAAAGGAAAGAAGTATAAATAGAACTCAGGGGATTTTTATGGCAATGAAATTATTATATATGATACTATAATGGTAGTTCAATCATTTGTTCAAACCTAGAGAATGTTCACCCAGGTGTGAACCTTAATGTAAACTATGAACTTTAGTTAATAATAATCTATCAGTCTTGATTCATAAATTGTAACAAATGGACTACGGTAATACAAGATGTTAAAAATAGAGGAAACTGTGTGGTTGGGGGGGAGGTATATGCAAACACTATGTACTTTCTGCTCAACTTTTCTGTAAACCTAAAATTACTCTTTTTGAAAAGATCATTAATTAAAAGCAAAAACTAACAAAGTGAAATAAGTCTGAGATTTCACTCACATGTGGAATTTAAGAAATAAAACAAATGAAAAGGAAAAAAGTGACAAACCAACAAAATGACTCTTAAATAAAGATAACAAACTGGTGGTTGCCAGAGGGGTGGTGGGTGGGGAATGAGTGAAACAGATAAAGGGGATTAAGAGTACACTTGTCTTGATGAAAAATGAGCAATATATAGAATTGTTGAATCATTATATTGTATACCTGAAACTAACATAACACTGTATGTTAATTATACTTTAACAAAAAAAAAATACAATAAAATTTTAAGGGTCAACAGAGATAAAATACAAAAAAAATAAAAAATAGATGTAAAGTATTTTTAAAATAAAAAAAGATTATATATCCTCCAACTTACCATTAGGTATCTTCTCTTTAGTTCCAAATTTTATAGCTTATTTTTGCAAGTTTAAAGAGTTTATAACATTTACATTCTATTCTTCAACCACTAATATATTATGCATAGTTTTTATGTTTAAATGAATTCAGTGCTTACTCTCAGTCCTTTCTCCATATATTCTTAAATTATTTTTTTTAATTTTAAATTACCCTTTAGTTGGTCAGATTTTATTTTCAAAAAGAATTTACAGGTGTAAATTTTCTTGATATCTTTTATGTCAGAGAATAAAGGCCCTCTGCTCAAAAACTTGGCTGGAAACAAAATTCTGGGGTCATTTTTTTCCCCCATGAATTTGGAGACAAGTCTCCTTTGTCTTTGAGAAATGAGTATCACTAGTGAGAAAATTGAGCCAGCCTGATTCTTCCCACTTGAAGCTGACTTATCCTTTTTGAAGTTTAGTAATTGGAATATGTCTTGATATCAAACTTTCTGCTGAAATTAACCATGACATTCAATAATCAGGATGTGTTTTAGTGCCCAACTTTCTGTTTCAGTTTTTTCCTGGCATGTAATGTAAAGAAAAACTTATCTCCTCATTTCAAGAAAAATTGAAATGAACTATATACTTCAGGTCTACATATATTTCCTTTTATATTGATTGAAGCTTCTACTTTGAAGTTATTATTATTTTTATATTAGGTAATTTTAATCTGTCATCCATATATATAATCTTCTTTCTAATAGCTTTAATTTGTCTGTTTCCTCATAGCCTGTGAAAATCGTTAGAACTCCTGAGTCTGTTATTCAACACTCTCTATCCCTACAGATTTGATTTTCTTTATCCTCAAATTGGATGAGCATACTTTCTGTATCTTCTCCAAGTCTTAACAGGCACTAACTAGGACAGAACACTGTTGCAAGCTTAGATATTTTTATTTTTTAAAAAATGATTCAGTTGGGTGAATTGTATTTTAAGAGAACCATATTACTCCAACTTTTGTTTATGCACAGTATTATAATGATAGATTTTGTCAAGTGTCCTTGTAAAATTCAGATTTCCATCAAGTGCATCTCTTTGCTCTTCAAATAATCTTCTTAAAATAAGATTTCATTGTTTTGAAACTGTAGCAATCTCTAATTTCACTTCTAGGTCCTTACAAACTATTTCTTCATTGATGTTTCCTAAAAGCTTATTTGAGAGTGACATCAAATCCACTAGTTAATATTTTATAGAAATTGTATCTTAGTCTTTTTTATAAACTAAAGATATTTATTTCTGTTTTGAGCTTCTAATAAGTTTTGCATTCTCCATGATTCTCAAAGTTCACCAGCAGAGGTTAACAGTCTCACAATTGTATTCTCCATTTTCTCTTGAAAACAGTGAGCTTGGGCCAGGAAATGAAGACTCATTTTTATTAACTATGTCATAAAAGTAAGAAAGGAAGACCCAGATTTTAAATCTGCCTCTGAAACACAGTTTATCTTACTATCCCCTAATTGTCTGATACTTATTGTCTCCCCCATAAACTCTAAACTCTTTGAGGACAGAGGAAGTTTTTCATTCCTGTAGTATTCAGTGCTCAGCACAGTGCCTGACCCATCACAAATACTCAATAAGCAATTATTGATTGAATGAATTACTAAAGTTGTTTGGGAACACAAAAAGTAGGCTTTTGTGGATTGGACTAGCTACTGACCAACCATCACAGTATTATTTCTCTAAATGAATTATTTTCTCAGTTCTAACCAACTAATTTTCAGAATATGGCTTATTTATCTTCTAAATATTCTCTCAAATTTGTTTGGGGGATTTTCACAGAGGAAATTCTGTTATTTCATAATCTTCACTTGTATCCAGGGACAGACCAGTAGTATACAAACAAAACATACGAACAAGAGACAGGAGATAATAAGAATCAAGAAAATTATTGGGCATTATATGGTGAAAAATCATTCTACTTGCATGAAGCTCTATGTTGACTTTGAAAACAAACCAAAATATAAAACTGGATTAGTAAATAGACTCACTGCACCATCAAACTTCTTTAGATAAGGAGTGGATTGTGTGTGGCTTTTCAACTTTCAGTGTTACATTTTCATAACCTTTAATCTTGGCATTATTAATCTTGACAATGTTAAAAACAGCCCCCTGTATATTGCCCAGGAGTGCCTTCTGGTGAATACAAATTGCCAGATGATTCTAAAGGGACAAAGCCTTGGAAACCACAAGCATGTCTTCTTGCACTGTTGATTTCAGCCATTTGGAATGAGATTTCAGTTGAGCCCCATTTTGTCTAGAAACTGAGAGTGGCTTGTTGCAGATTACCCTTCTCTCTGGTTTCTAAGAACAGGGATTATACTGAAATCTTCATCGTCTGTATCTTCTCCAGGGGTATTCATACAATTCACAAGTTCTAAAGTTTATCTCAACAGTTATGAGAGGAGAAAATAAACCATAGAAAATTAAGATCAAATTCCCAATTTATAATAACCTTAACTGGAAGAGGTTGCTGATGGGTGATTCAATAAAAAAACAGCAAGACTTAACTCTTCATTCTTATTCAGATACTCACTCATCTCTCAATAGCAAATGGAAAATAAACTTCATGCCCAACCTTAGACCATAACTCCTTCTTGCACTAAAATAACTGTTTTGCTGATTATAAACCTTCTGTAAACGATCTGCTGTGACAATTGATGATTATTTTGGAGTCTTAAGAATCCAGTGTAAAAGGGATGGGGCGCCTGGGTGGCTCAGTAGGTTAAAGCCTCTGCCTTCAGCTCGGGTCATAATCCCAGGGTCCTGGGATAAAGCCCCGCATTGGGCTCTCTGCTCATCAGGGAGCCTGCTTCCTCCTTTCTCTGCCTGCCTCTCTGCCTACTTGTGATCTCTATCTGATAAACAAATAAAATCTTAAAAAAAAAAAAAGAATCCAGTGTAAAAGGGAATCTTGCAGCCAACCATGGGAGCCTTCATTATCCCCTGTGGGCCTATTTCTAGCCCTGAGAAATCAGAAGCCACCTATGGAACCCAGTGAATGGGATGGAATATTTGAAAATAGAACTACAAGGAAAATAAATCAGCCTGATGACACAAGAGCTCTGTGTAGAGTGTTATATTACTTGGAAGTGCTGAGAGCTCTAGACAAGTTGTTGAAAGAGAATGTCCACAGGTTCTGCCAAAACCCTATGGGGGTGGGGGGGAAAAGACAGTTAAGAATACCCTTAACTATTGTTATTATTTCTATTTTTGTGTTCTGGGGAGGCAAAAAAAAAAAGCCAAACTCAGTGGCAAAGTTGATGAGTGGTAAAATATTTTTAAAGAAATGAAGTTTTTTTTTTTTTTTTTTTTTTTTTTTTTTGAGAGAGAGAGAGAGCATGAGAAGAGGGAGGGTCAATCTGGGATTCAATCCGGGGACTCCAGGATCATGACCTGAGACAAAGATAGTCGCTTAACCAATTGAGCCACCCACACACCCCAAGATTTGTTTTTTTCAGAGCACTTAATTTCATAGCTGCCCACCCTGCTTGTGCAAGCAGATGAAGGCCATTTACCATTCCCATGTGAAGGCACCATGAATTTCTTTAAGTATGTGCGTTGTTCTTCATTGACTTCACAAGCCATCTTTTTCCATCAGTGGGAACTTTTCCCTGTCTGAATGATCACAACGTTGCCTAAGAATGAGGTCTAAAAAAATAAAGACGGCCTAAAGCATGAGATGGGACTATAGCTATAGAAGGTGTTATCACTGCTGATCCTTACATATTTTAAAACATTACAGTGAAAGTGTTATAAGCCTGATCTTCCATGAATTTGCCTTGAATTCGTTATAATTAAATCAAGTTCTTAAATTTGGGAGATGACTTAATTCATTCTTAATTCAGTCTTAACTCAAACTGGTACATGATGCAGGACTGAACACTTAATGCTGAAAAGCTATCCCATTTCTGTTCGAATGCTGTCTTGTTTCTGTTCAAACTTCCATCTGTGCTGAGAAATGTACTCTTGTCTTTTGATTGTTAACATTTTTCTTCACATTGAGCCAAAATTTATTTTTTATTATTATTTATTTATTTGACAGAGAGAGAGAGATCATAAGTAAGCAGAGAGGCTTTTAAGGAGAAGGAGCAAACATAAAAGAACATTGTTTGTATTTTTTTAATGTTATACACCATTTATTTTAATTGGAGATTATAGGATGAAAGGTAGCAGAAGGAAGATTTTAGCTCCAGTTGTGAATGAATAAATTTACCTTATTACTATGTATTGGTGAATTTTATTAATATTAACATTTTATGCTTGCAAAAATACAATGAAGCATTTGAGGAGCCAATAAACTCTCTTTCACTGGAGTATCTAAGCAGAAGCACGAAAACTATAGGTCAAGGAGTACTGTTGAGGGGATTCCTGGATTTGGTTGTACAACAGGTTCAGCGACCTCAAATGATCATATAATATAGTGTTGCTGATTCACACACCCTCCTTGGGTAGCTGGAAAGTATGCCTCATTTATCATCATGCTCTGCCAAGTTTGATACGGCCTTTGCAACATTTCGTCATGAATGATTCCCTGGAATATCAGAATGAAAACACAAATTACTCCTCAAATTACAAGAAGAATATGGCAAATCAATAGTGTAATATTTTGGAACTCTTTTGAGCACAACAAACTGAACAGGTTTCAGCATTTTCAGCAGTATTTTAGATTGAGGAGACATAGCAAAACTCTTTTGCAACTCCATCTTCAGGAATCCTTGCTGCTGACTCAATTGCAATAGCTAGTATGGATAGCTGGGCATCTAGGCATTGTAGTAGCCCAGGCTCTAGTTCAAGAATTTTAATGTGAGTTATGAAGAGTTTCAAGGTTTGTTTGTTTTTTTACTTGCTGAACTTTTGATAAATTGTTGTCTAAATATGAATTCTTACTTTTGCTCTCATTAGGCTCTCAAAGGAGGCTCAGGAAAGTTTTGGAATTACTTTAAGGTATCAGATTTTTACCAGGATTTGACTCCAGTTCAATATGTTCTAGGATAGGTAATTCCTGTTACTGATGATTTAATTTAGAAAAGTCAGGGGTAATTGAGCCCAAGGTACAAATTCCAATTTTTTTCTTTTTTACAAATTCCTATTTTTAATTGAAACAACTTCCACAAAAGAATGCTAAGAATCTGTCATTTAAAATTAACCTTTGAAAAGAATTAACTTAAAAGACAAGTTCTGGATTGCCAGTAGCAGGCTTTGATCAGGTCTTATTTAAATACTAGGGTTAATCTTTAATTGCTATTATTCCCTGACTGCTTACAGATGTAATATTTTCTATTTGCTGATTAGTTAAAGAGAGGACTACAAGCCACTTTTTTCTCAGAAGCCAAATTGTTCATGTTATGACCAAGATCAAACACAAAGTCTCATTTATTTTCTTATTCTTCTCTGTGTGGTAATTTTCAAATTTTATTACTCTTAGATTTTGAAAATATTCCCTCTTCCTGTATTTTTACCTCTGAAAAGATTTCAGCTTGCTAGATTTATAGTAACAATGAGTCTACTCATTGAAATGTAGCAATGCGGTACATTTCAGGACCTACTTTTATATACATGGTGTCCACAGCATAGATAACTTTTCAGAATCTTTTCTGATAACTAGAAACATCATCGACTCCTTAGGATTTTATAAAATGACCAAATTTTCCTAACTGCTAATTTTACTCTATAATGGACTGTAATTGCTACCATTGTCCATAAGACTAAAAGAGATATTTCCTATGCTAAAAAGAGACTTCTGGGTACTTCATGGACAATAAAGGGCAGTTTCTAAAATCCAAATGCCTTTCATTTAACTCCATTTCTTATCATTGTATAGACTTCCAGTGAATGCCTGAATGAAGGTGGCTAGATGGCATTTATGAAAGGATCTGAGACTATGGTGCCTCTAGTAGAAATCATGTACTCAAAGGTCTAGGCATTAAACTCATCCAATTTATAACATATAGGCAACAATAACAAAATAGAGTGGCTGTGCTTGGTCCTTAAACTCCCGTGGCCACGTCACTGTAACTGGATGCTGATTGCAGTAAAAACTATCTAAAAGCTAAATGCCTTTGCAAAGACAACCACAGTAGCCTAGTTTACATTTCTCTCCAGTTCTCTTATGCCAGTTTGTCCTAACATATGCTCCTTTCTTTGCCAGCTTGCCTCTGAAGTCTTAGCATCCCTTCAGGCTGAGGTTGCATGTGTTCCCACAATGACAAAATCAACTATAAATATTGCTCTCTCCTTACTATTAAACTTAGGAAAAGTTTGACTAGCCACAGGAATGAGGGATTGGATAGAACTCTTTTTATTTCTAAGCTGCCTTTACAAAATTGATATTTCAACTGGGTTAGTATTCATTCATGTCATCAGTACAACATTTTCATTATTCTTAGAAGAGATTTGTATTTGAAGTAAGGTAGGTGGTCGGCTTGGAAGAGCTAGTGGTAATGCCACTCGAAGCACCATCTGGAGTCTTTAACTTTTGACTTCGTTCAACTGTGCATACAACATTCCAAAACGTTTTCTCAATTTTTTCTCTCTTCTCTCCTCTCTCCATTGACCTCCACTGCATAAACAGAGTAAAGTTTGAACAAAAGAAGAATGAGAAATATTCCATTTTTCAAGTCCCTGGTTTTATCTTTCTTAGTAAACCTTTGACAGGAGCTCTTCAAAGGGCAGGGATCATAGAGAAATTTCTAGCATTGTGGCTCTTAAATACATTCACACATAGGTTCATATAGACATGCTTTCAAATACTTACTACCTCACTAGTTCTTGGGATAGATAAAGATACATGCTACTTCCTTTAAGGGATACATTGCCTCAATTCCTTCCATAAAATGAAAACCAGGACTTAAAATAATGAACTTAAATAACGAACAAGCAAACAACAATAAAACAGGATTGGAATGATTTATTTCCTCTCCCCTCAGATATCGAACCTTACCATGTCACTATCTAACCCCTTAGAGTTTGGTGACTGCTAAATGGATGGATGGGTGGATAGATGGATTAACGAACACTGGCGTTGCCTGAAATTCAAAGCCCTTAGCACATAGTCCCAGTCTTCCAAAGAAGGGAGCTTGATCTTACAAAGAAATGACATAGAAAGTTTGAGTTCTCTGTGTATATATACACAATATGCTACACATATATTATATATAAAATATATACAGCATATTACATATTTAATATGCTTTTATTATGGGAATTTATTATGGGAATATATATGCATATATATTAGTATATAGTTAGTATTCATTCATGTCATCAGTACAACATTTTCATTATTCTTAGAAGAGATTTGTATTTGAAGTGTATTTGAAGTGCATATATATATATATATGTATATATATATATGCATATATATTCCCATAATAACTTCTAATACTCTATAGTTTACAGAATCAATGTAACTGCTTAGTTTTTCAGGAGTTTTAGATGACTTTGTCCAGGAAGACAGGATTAATATCACAGTTGGGACTGGACTCTAGCCCCTGAACATACGATGCCATGTTTTCACTTCTAGATGTTTCACCTTTACCCTTTTAGATATATTTTCTCCTTTCCTCATTATTGGACATATTTGAGATAATTTAATAATTCTTCTTCTTCTAATTTGGCCTCAGAAAGCCAGTCACTGATTTTTCTCAAAGGCATAAAGATAATGTAGGATTAGGATTTCTCATGATGGAGGAAGTGGAATATTATTTGTTGTAAGAGAAGACCATGGCTGGAACATCTTCACATTTTCACAAGTCTAATAAAATTGGTCTTTGCTGAGTCTCAAAAGGATTCACTGTAGAATATGAGCTAAAGGGGCACCTGGGTGGCTCAGTGGGTTAAGGCTGCTGCCTTCGGCTCAGGTCATGGTCCCAGGGTCGTGGGATCGAGCCCCGCATTGGGCTCTCTGCTCTGAGGACAGCCTGCTTCCTCCTCTCTCTCTCTCTGGCTGCCTCTCTGCCTGCTTGTGATCTCTGTCTGTCAAATAAATAAATAAAATCTTTTAAAAAAAAAAAAGAATATGAGCTAAAAAAAAAAGTCATACTGAGACATGAGAATTGCTGGCATCACATAGACTTTTTCCAACTAGCTACTAAGGCTAAGAGAAAGTTATATATATCTACTGAAATGTATCCATAAAGAAGTCATTGTATTTTTACCAAGATTTGAAATCTCAGAAGTCAGCAGAGTGTGGCAGTTGGGGGAAGGGTACTGGATCATAGTCTGAGATTGTACACATGTACCTGAATTCACAGAAGACTGAAATAAAATGTAAGGTTAAAAAAAATAAACTATTAAGTTGTGGGGCACCTGGGTAGCTCAGCCCACTAAGCATCCAACTCTTGATTTCAGCTCAGGTCATGATGTCAGGGTCATGAGATTGAGCCCCACATTGGGCTCCATGGTGGTGCATGGAGTCTGCTTAAGATTCTCCCTATCCCTGTGCCCCTCTCTGCTCATGAGCTCTCTCGGTCTCTCTCAGAAATAGATAGATAGATAGATAGATAGATAGATAGATAGATAGATAAAGATAGATAGTTAGATAGGTTTGTTTGTGCAGACCCAATCCCAAGGTATACCAGTTTACTGACATATAGGCCAAAACAGTGGGTTGGCTCTGCCTTCCTGAATCTCAGTCACCAGACAGTGTCCTGTCCAGATATCAGGGTTCCAGTTTTTCCCTGAGTTCTTAGCCAGGTCAGTGTGTCTGTTTTGTTCATACACCCCAACATGAAAAGTCAAGCAAAATTATCATGTTCCCAGATGAAAACAAATGCTGACATTAAGTGATTCAGGAAAAAAAGAGGAAGGCCACAAAATGTTTACTCTGCATGTAAATGACAGTCTTTCAAGTTTCTCTTTGTAGGCATTTAGAGCCTCCTTCAATCCAGAAATGCTCTCCATATCTAACATTGAGCCCTTGCATTTTTGTAGATTTTATCTGATTTTCACTCTATGAGCATCCTTACAGTAAACTTCCTTTTGTTTCAACTAGCCTGGATAGCTTTATTTTCCAAACCAAGGACCCCTGATTAAGATAATACAAAGAAGATATCTCAAGACATTCATTTTAATAGTCTATGACTAAACTCTGACTCTGAGGGTCAGCTCTGCAGTTCTTGAATTCATCATTCTACTGAGACTGCAGGCATTAGAACTCCCCAGAAGACTTCTGTGTCCTCCTATGAATGCCTCTTGCTGGTTCTCACTGTTTCCCCCTTATTCTATTATTGCAGACTATTTTTTTAGAGGGAGGAGGGGCAGAGGGAAAGGGAGACAGAAAATCTTACACAGGCCCCACACTCAGCATGGAGCCTGATATGGGGCTTGATCTTACAACCCTGAGATCATGACCTGAGCCAAAATCAAGAGATGGACACTTAAATGATTGAGCCACTCAGGCGCCCCTATTATAGACTATTGACTAAGCCTATCTCTCTTATACCCACCTAATATAAAGCTGGCATCCTGCTGGTTTTCATACTCCGCCTGATATGTATGTTTGACATGCTTAGTAGGACAACCAGTCCTATAGCTGTTTTTACTTTATTGCTTTACCAGGAACAAACTTAGTTTTCCCAAGATGGTCTCAAGAATATCTTAGGATATTCTCAAATATCAAGGAAAGAGCTAGTTAAAATTGTTTTTATAGGCCTCATCTCAGGTACATGAACCTAAGTTGGAGCTCCAAAATCTGCATTTTATCTAGCTCACAGGTGGTACTGATACAAGTGATTCTTGAACCAACTTTGACAGAGTGCTCTGGGGCACTGATTCCCAAATCCAGTAGGGAACCAATGGATTATTATAATGCCCCAGGGAGCATTTTAAAATGATTTCTTTTGGGGTAACACTCATGAATGTTCTGAATCCATAGCTCAGAAGAAGATGATGGAATCATGCTAATTGACCTAAAAGATTGACTGGAAAATAAATCAGATACTCTTTGGATTACACCAGGTAGAATTTCTTCTGGTGTATCTCAGAGTGTGGACCATTTGCATAATAACCATATGCTATGTGTATTGCATGTGAATCTGCACCTCTCTAGACATAGTTATCACAATTCTGGCAGAAGATGGGGAATATGCTTCTTTAAAAAGATCATCAGGTGAGACTTATGTGTTCCTGCCTTCCATTTTTCTAAGTGCTGATCATCAACCAAGCATTATAAATTTTATAGATTATTGCCAAATTTGAAAATGCATCACTTGGCCATGTGAAAACCATTAGAACTGAATTAATCTTTCTCATTTCATGAGGTATAATTCACAAGGTATCCCTCTGGATCCTCAGAAAAGTTTCAAAAATTAAATCCTCTTATTGACATGAATAATGTGTAATTAGCCATTTCTGGTTTGGAAGGATACTTTAATATTTCACAAGAGTCTCTTGGAAGTATACTAATTTATTGTATCATTGTGGCTCCCTTTTCATCTGCCCAAACATTAACAGAGACAGAAAATGTTGCTGGGTAAGAGTGGGATTGGAGTACTTCCTCAGAGAAGTTATGCTTTGTTAAATATTGCCAGTTTTTCTTTTTAAAACCATTTGAGGGAACCGACACACAAATTGCCTATTCAGTTTTCACAATTTACAAATGGCCTCACCCTCCAAAGAACCTACAACTCATATGCTACTAATTTCCCACTGTATAAGTCATCTTTAGATAATGTTTTTCTGTGTGTCCCTCTCTTCCAAGAAGCTCCAAAACCTGCCCAAAGTTAGCAGAAGGAAGGAAATAATAAAGATTAGAACAGCAATAAATGAAATAGAGAACAACAACAAAAAAAATAGAAAAAAATCATTGAAACTAAAAGTTGGTTTTTAAACAAAATGAGCAATATCACCAAGCCCTTAGCTAGACTGATCAAGAACAGAGGAGACTTAAATAAGGAAAATCAGAAGTGAAAGAGAAGACATTATAACTGATGACACAGAAATAAAAACAATCATAAAGGACTATTATGAACAATGACACACAAATAAGTTAGACACCTTAGAAAAAAATGGATGAATTCGTAGAAGCATACATCTACCTCGGCTGACAAAAGAAGAAATAGAACGCCTGAACAAACAAATTAGATATTGGAAGATATTGTGCTAAGTGAAATAACCCAGACACAGAAAGACAAATGGTACATGACAATTATGTGAGGAATCTATAATAGCCAAACTGATAGTAGCGCAGAGTAGAATGGTGAGTGCTAGGGCTGGGGGAGGGGGAAGAGGGGAGCTATTCACCAAAGGGTACAAAGGTTTAGTTATGCAAAACAAATAAATCCTAGAAGTCTATTGTACAGCATAGTGCATATAGTTAATAATATTGTGTTATAGTTTTAAAAATTTGCTAAGAGGGTAGATCTTATGCTAGGTGTTCTAATCACGCACAAAATAATAATAAAGAATTCAGGAAGAAATTTTGGAGGTGATAGATAAGTTGATGGCATAGATTGTGGTGATGTACTTATATGGGTATATACCTACCTCCAAACTCATCACATTGTATACATTAAATATATACAGCTTTTTGTATGTCAATCGTAACTCAATAGAGTGGTTTAACAAATGGAGTAAGTAAAATAAAATAGGCATGGGGAAAAAAAGAAACCAGAATCTCTAACTCTGAAAACCTTTACCAATTGACTGTTATGAATTTGTTATATATACATATCTGTATAATTTGAAAAACATGATTTTGTTAGCTATAATGTGAGAATAAAATTTCTCATAAAATTATTTTCTCAGTAACAGCAGTTTTTTTCTTCCATGATTAAGAGAAATGTAACAGAAAGGTGAAGGATAAGGAAAGAAATGTTTGAGAAAGACGAGCAAATCAAAAACTGTGTGTACTATCCCATTTTTATTTAAGGTAAATATAGTAATTATAAGTATGTATTTTGTAGTCTTTTTCTCAGTTTTTATCGGGGTTCCCCTCTTGGAGAGAACTGCCTATATTTACAAAGCATGAGATTATACATATGTGGGCATGATGTGGAAGGAGAAGGAATACAGTTACTAGGATAAGTAGTGAGGGAGGAGAGTGGAGGAAATAAGCATGGATTAAAGAAGGAGGGAACAGAGTGACATGGCAGGTGACTAGAGCCCAAGGAGAAATGTTATTGAGTGAGAAATTCCTGTTTTTAGGATGGCAGATGAACATTTAAGAATGGGAACACATTAAGAGTAAATTCAAAGTGTTTTGAGAAGCATAGTCCTTCCCATATCCTAAATCTTCATAAGAATATGTTACTATTTGTGTAGGTTCCCACCAGAGGATCCATGACATGGAAAAAGGACAGTGTTTAAAGAAAAAGGCAAGATAATTTTCAGACTCAACTGATTTAGCAGAAGTAGGAACTCAGGGTCAAGCAACTCCAAAAAATATACTCCCTCTCCTCTTTCAAGGAATCTCTGGAGAGAATAGGAGGGAGGTTGAGTCTCTTAATGCATATGTGATTGAGCTAATTTCTTCATATTATGATGTGGTATCAAGGACTCCGTTTTCTCTTAGTGTTAACAATTTCCTTCTTCTATTTCCCTATGCTCCGTGTTTTCGAAATCTCATTCCTCTATTCCCATATGTTTTGTCTAAGAATTTCTGTACAAAAATTTACCAATTTGACATTTTTGGCATATATGCCAATAATGGGCACAATATTCAGTAAAATCTCATTTAAGCAGGTCCCAGATAACTAGCAATATCAATTCACTTGGATTTTCTACATTTAATAATAGAAGAAGGAAGATGATCAAAATTAAAGCTGTAAAAACCAGAAATTTGATTAGAAAAGCAATTCTTCCTACTATATGCCATGCACTGTGCAAAACCCTGGGGAAACAGTTGTGAATGTGATAGATTTGGCATCTAGACACGTGAAGTTCACTGGCCATTCCAAAAACACTTGTCCTGTTTTATATACCTTCAAACCTAGGATTTTAACCCATATACCCAAGGTCCTCCAACAATAAAATTATTCACTTATAAGTCTACAAAGACAGAAAAGTAGTTGAATGCATTTAACTAAAAAAAAATTTTTAAGTTTTAGAGACCAACTCTCAATTCTCAAGCATTCTGTAATTGAAGTTTTACAAAAGATATATTTCTAATATTTATTACAATTGTGAAGGAAATGTAAGAGTTTGATGGTGTTTCGAATTACTTCTAAGTAAGACTGGCTACTTAATATGTGGGACCTAGTGCAAAATGAAAATGCAGGGTTCTTGTTAAGGAATTCTGGAGAATTTTTAAGATTCAGTAACAGTAGAGCATTAAAACCAACACATAGCCCTTCTAAGCTGGAGGCTCTGTACAAACACAGAGGCATCATGCCCATGAAGCCAGCCCTGGCCCTAAGCTTATGATTCACTTGATTTGTTCTAGGATTTTATTTGATAGTTGATGAAGCAAACACCTAATAGAGGGGGAAATATAACTGTAACCAGGAAAATTTTATCAGAATATCACCTAAGCAACTGCTGTGGAAACTGACATAATATTTTTTAAAATGTTTCACCTAATATTTATAACTTAGTTACCAAAAAAAATCTCAGAAATCAGATTAGCAATAACATTTTTTGGATATGTAGGACTTTAGGGTTTAGAAGGTAATTTGGTCTTTAGATACTTAATTAGAAGAAGCATCAGATTTTCCCTTTTTTGTAAATGAGCTCATGATATTGTACCTTCTACTGAAAAAAGAAAAATTATTTAGGAAATGGAAGTTTGTCAGTCAAAATTTATAACCACAAGAAGCCATCCTGTGAGATGAGGTGCTTTTTAGTAAGCAGATTTCACTTAATTAATTATGGATAATTTACTTTATAATCAGATGTAAGTAACTGCGTAAAAACAGGAAATAAATTATATTTGAGTTCTTATATTTTCTCATCTTAGTTAGTACATATTATATGGTTTCCCAGTTAGCTCTTCCACAAAACAAAAAAAAAATTATTTCTTACTGCTCTTTCATTTTCTTCAACTTAAAAACAAGAAGTTTCACCTACTTGAATTCTGAATGCTCTCCTAGCCCTGATTAAATTCAGAACACCTATTGTTAACACGATGCCTACAAATTCCTGTGCTGAGGATATAAAAAAAGAGTAAGACACCATTTCTGACCACAGATGCTTTACAATCCAGAAAGCAAGGCAAGCAATTCAGTCAATAATTATAATGTAAGACCACTCAAAAATTCCAGATTTTTAACTCTAACAGAAAATCTTGACCAAAGAAATGCAGAACCTTGTAACGTTTGGACATGATATAAAAATGAAAGGACCAACAGCATGTAACTCAAAGCAACCTCCTTAAACACTAAATGTAAATGCTAGAGGCCAGAGGGAGTTCTTGTGCCATCTTACAGCTGGTATTTTGGGTGTCATGCTGTGCTGCCACCTGTTTAAATGCCAGTGGCCATATTAACCTTGTAAGTGTTCTTCCCCCACATTAGATGTGTTGACTGAATACATAACATGGACACAATTCCAGACTCCATTTATCTTCATCACTGACTCTTGCAATAAAGTGACCATGAGGCAAAACACTGACTTCCTTAACCTACTTGGTTTGTATCCTGGAAAATTCTATTTGGTCGGCAGCCTCTTCAATGTTACATGGCTTTCATCTCACATATTTGGTCCAGTTGATTGAATCAGGCTATAGTACATCATTCATCTTTTAATAAAAAATGAAAATCAGGAAAATTAAAAAGGGACAGTTTGAAATCTATCATAAAATACAACCGAAGTCACAGAAATTGAATTAATAAGGCTTTAACATGATTTTCAAAGGTCTCCAGTCTAGAGTTTGGGCTCAATTTCCTGGTGGGTTTAAAATGAGACCAAGGAACTTAAATGATGTGCCTGAGGAGAAACCATGATCAGTGGCTGAACAAACTGGCCTATGAGCGGAGAGGCTGCAGTAGATAATAAGCTTATGTGCTCTGAACTTCAAAAGAATCAAGAGCACAGCTTTCATTCATGAAAAATGTGCTTACTTGATTCCAAGACTTGAAGTGGTACCTCCCTAGTTATCAACTTGGAAAATGTTGTAATGTTGATGTCATAAGTTGGGACCCCAGAGGAACAGACATGGGGATGGAGATTTGCAAGTGGGTGGCTTATTGTGGAGTGTCTGCAGGAACAGGACTTACAAAGGAGTGAGGGAGGCAGGACTGGGCACGGGGAGAGGTTGAACTGTGATGCCTTTGCTCCAGAGTGCTCAACCACTCCCACACGGAGACCTGGGTATGGGTTAGATCTTTAGATATGTCCCAAATTAAAGTAGAGGCTAGGCCTTTGTAGCCTGAGGAGGGCGTCAGCCTGGAGCAGAGAGCAGACAACACTGATGACAGTAGGAGTATGGGTACCTTGGTCCTACAGAGGGCAGTCTCCTGGGCTGTGTACCTCAGCCTCCACTAGAGTTCCCCCCTTGCATCATTCATATCCACTTGCTTCACCCATCTGAGAACTCTTCCAGGATTCTGGTTGGTCTCTTTTCCAGGAAAGACTTACATAAAGAAAGTTAACAGAATGAAAGTGAAGCCTCCATGATTACAGCTAGTCTCAGGCTACAACTTATGCTTCTCATCTTTTTACTTAACTAGAATATTTTTAGAAAATTCTCACTCTTATCTATTACCTCTGCTAGTGTAAGGGGCTTATCTGAGGGGGTGGCCCTGACTCTCATCCTTAAGTTTTAGAGTCCCATACTTTCTAAAAAAATAGGGCTTCTGTACTTGTCCCATTTACTTTCATAATGAGATAGGAGAGAACCTGGCTTCAACACTTGTCCATTTACAATAAAAATTATGAGAGAACCAAGAGACACCATGGTAAATCATCTGGGTGCCAAATATATTCTCTCTGCTACTATTGTGTACCAACAGAACTACTGTCTCCCGATCATTAGGGCCAATTACTCCTGTTAGGTTGGCGCTTCTTCCTTGCCTAACTGGTGGTCTTGGTACAAAGAACAAAAGTGACCAGGAGGCACCTAGCTGTACTCCCTCATGAAAGCCTTCTCCCTTTGGAACCAGATTCTTTGGACGGGTAGTGTCTTGTCGAGAAGTGAAGCCCAAATTCTCCAAGTGCATCTCTGATATCTATGGTAAATTCAACACAGAGAATGCAAGAGAGAGGGTTAGTATAGGGATTATTAGTATATAATAATATTATATTGGTAGTAGTATAGGGTAAGGTCAAGGATTGGGAGAAAAGTTAAAATGATTATTGTAGGGATTGAGACAAAAACTGACAAGAGCCTCAAAGCAAGACAGCAGTAATGAAGAAAAAAGATCAGCATCTGAAACATTTAAAACATGAGATAAACCAGATGAATAGAAGGAGCGACTTAAGGGAGAATGAGAAATCTCAGATAATCCCTATGACTCTAGCTTAGGTTACTGCTAAGGAAGATATAGGATACAGGGGAAAGAGCAAGTTTGGTTCTTTATTTGGTTTGTTTTCAAGTTGCCACAGTAGACTTAGCATTTTAAGGTCCAGTGTTGACCAACCAGTGACATTGAGGGGGGCCCCCTGATTCCATATTTCCTAGTTTCAAACTATAGGCTTTCTTTAAATGACTTGCACATGAAAGTTAGCTGTGCTTCTTGAATTCTGGAATCTGGAACAGGCATAACTTCATACTTTTAAAATATTTTACATAGATTATACTCCTATAGAAATTAGTTTTATTTTTTGATTTTTATTTCTTTATACAAATTGAAAGTTTTATTTACAGAATAGGGCAAGAACATGATACGAAAGGAGACTCTTGGTCAAGCATGTAAAGACAAAGCTCTAAAATTCAATTTTCAGTAGGGTATGGACCCAGATATTTAAAACAAAATAAAACTGAAGACAGAGAAAAATGCAGAAAGGTAATCTACAACATGGATACCCTGTCACTGGGTAAAAGAGCATTCAGTGACAGTTTTGACAAGCTTATCTTCTATACACATGAATCTGGCTCCTGGGACAACCCCTGTGAGTTCTGACTAATGAAATTTCTAGGTTAATTCTTAATCAGAGTATTCAAACTTCAGGGCTAAACATGCTTGGCCCAATAGTGTTTCCAATTTGGGGGTGAGGTAGGGAAGGTCCTTGTTGGACAGGTCTCTGCAGCTCTAGTCCCTTTCTGGGTCACACTGTGATCATGGAGGCTCCAGTTTCATTCCGCTAACTCTCCTTATGCAAGTCTTCCCTGGAAAAGAGACCAGCCAGAATCCTGGAGGAGTTCTTCTCAGAAGGGAAACCATTGGTTTAGTTGTGTCTCTCTGGGCTGTGAGAGAACTGAAGGTCAGACAGCGACTGTGTCATGTACATTCATACTTCATCAACACATAAAGAATATCCAGCACATGTTTATAAAATTAAATTGTTCCACTGAAGTGGACACAAGATATGATCACAACCCACTGATTATTAATAACAGCCACACTAAAAATTATGGCCCAGCTCTTATTGTTCCTCTCTAAATAGTCACCTTGGAATATTTATGTTTTTTTGATAAGCAAACCATCCAAAGAAAACGCAGAGAATTTTACTTGATGTGAGTATTTTAATCGGTGAGAAACAAACTATGAACAGGGGTACTTCAAATCTGAAACTCGTATGGAGCTCAGAGATGTGCTGCTACAAGATGACTTATGGAGTGAAAATGAAGTTGTTTAACCTTTACAGTGATTAGATATTATAGTGGGGTTTTCCAGACACCAGACAAGTGGTTAACTGTGATTATCCTCTATCATTTTAGGAATAGGATTTACATTTTATTTATGGTCATTGGAGGCATTTTCAAGAAATAACCCAAGTTTCATTTATACTTATAAAATAAGGTACACTAAAGTTCTGCTTATGGGGCCTAACTGGTTTTGTCTGTGAGGAAGATCTTCAAGCCAGGTCTCCATTTTATTTTATTTTAACAAAGAATATTAAAAATATTCTAGGTGACTTAATAAATTATGTTCTCATTGATCAAAATGATTGTGAAATTTTGTTCTGTAATCCCTTTAAGAATGTGACATCTTTTTAAAACTGATCCTGAGTGTTGGAAAATAGTCATTCTTTGGGAATGAACTTATTTTAAAGAAAACAAAATTACAAGCCAATTATGATACTAATTCAGTTAGAAATTACACTTTAGAGTGAAATAATGAAATTATGGGGACGCCTGGGTGGCTCAGTTGGTTGGGCAGCTGCCTTCGGCTCAGGTCATGATCCCAGCATCCTGGGATCGAGTCCCACATCAGGCTCCTTGCTTGGCAGGAAGCCTGCTTCTCCCTCTGCCTCTGCCTGCCACTCTGTCTGCCTGTGCTCTCTCTCTCTAACAAATAAATAAATAAAATCTTAAAAAAAAAAAAGAAATTATGCAATTTCTTCCACATTTACTTGAAAGGCAAGTCCAAAAGAGGAAGTACAGAAACATTAGGAGTAACCAAAACAACATTGGAATAAGGACCTATTTAGCAGAGTTCAGGATTTCTTTGGAAGCTTAAGTATTATCTTTGTAAAAATCCAACCCATTCCTTTATAGTCACCCTTCTTCCCTCCCAGGGTGCTTTCACAGACAGAATTGACTGAGTTAGGAAGCATCCAGCATAAAAATTTTGATAAGGAATCTATCTTACCATTACAGAACTTTTAGATAAGCTGATATTAGGCAAACATTATTTTAATAGTTATTACAATAGAGTTTACTGAGGTAAATTAATGCATCTCTGTCCTTGTTTCTCAGACCAGATACCCCTTCTTCTCCATCAGGATTCCTATGGGATCTAATAACAATCTGACAGTGTCCATACCTTAATTTCTATCTCTGTAACTAGAAATCTTTGACATATGCCTTTAATTCTTTCAGATTTTTTCCCAGTTTCCCAGTCCTGACTTCTCTCTAGAGCCATACCATTCAATATAGTAGTATAGTACACAGATTAATCCATACCCCATCCACCCTGCAAAGATATCCACATTCTAATCCCCAGAACCTGTAACTACATTACCTTAAATGGCAAAAGGGACTTTGTAGATGTGATTAAGGACTTTGGGATGGTAGATTATCCTGAATTATTAAGGTGGGTCCATTGTTTCATAAAGGTCTTATGAGGGCACTGTCAGTTAAGCATCAACTCTTCTTTTTTTTTAAGATTGTATTTATTTATTTGAGAGAGAGAGTTGAAACTAAGAGTCAGAGGCTGGGCACCTAGGTAGCTCAGTCAGTTAAGCATCTGCTTTTGACTCCTGTCATGATCTCCAGGTGTTGGGATCCAGCCCCACTCAGCAAGGAGTTTGCTTCTTTCTCTCCCTTCGCCCCTCCCCCCAACTTGTGCGCTCTATCTCTCTCTCTCTCAAATAAATAAATTGTTTAAATAAGAGAAAGAGAAAGGCAGGAGAGTTAGAATCAGAAAAGGAAATGTGATAATGGAAGCCAGAGAATGCAGTGATGCCTCTGGGAGTGAAGGAACATGGGCAGACTCTAGAACCTGGGAAAGAGTCTATAGAAGGAACACAACTCTGCCAACAACCTGATTCTAGCCCCATAGGACCCATTTTCACTTCTGACTTCCAGAACCGCAAAATAATAAATTTGTGCTGTTCAAACCACTAAGGTTGTAGTAATTTGTTGCAGCAACAGAGGGAAATTAACTCAGCTAGCCACTAGTCTCATGTGCTTAATTAAATTTAACTGAATTAAGTTTTTAAATTTTGAAAATAAAATTTTCATTCTAGCTATATTTCAACCTCAGTAGCAACCTGTGACTGGTGTTTACCCTATTGGAGATATATATATATGAATATATATATATAGAAATCAGAAGTATGAGTTACCCCAGATATCCTACCACCATAGTAGATTTAATAAACTTAAACTGACCACCCTTTAATTCCAAACATCCTTGTCAACAGTGGTGACTCAGAAGACTCTCCAAAGCAGTAGATGTCATTTTGCTTTAAGAATTAATTTGATAATGATTTTTTCAGGAATCATGTGGCAACCCACAGATAAGGAAAGGAAGAGAGGGTCCCATGGCAGGTCCTGCTTTTTTTGTGTGTGTGTCCCCTCCTGGATGCTTATCAGCTTACCCTACAAAATGTGAAGGCAAAATTCCCTGTTCCTTTCAAGGTTGGCAGTGTCTCTCTTTACCCTGAATTGCATTTAGACTTCTCCCTCTATCCAGTCCTACTTTATTCCCTTTCCTTTCACAGGCATTGAGCCTTCACAAGCATCTTGGGTCCTAAATTCCATCTCAGTATCTACTCCTGGAGAATTACTCTCCAACATCAATCTACCTCTCCAGCCAAAAAATATATTTTAAAAAAAACTTATTATTATCAAACTGCTCAGACTGTCCACAGATATCTCTTCTTCCCTCTTCTAAAAATTACAGTTTTTGTCTTTGTTCATTAACAACAGTCTAATGACAGCTCTCACTTGTATATGTAAATAAAATATTTCTATGTTAGAGCTTTGTTCTAACATAGAATTGTTGTTTGACACTACAAATTTGGAATTGTTCTTTGACACTACAAATTTGGAGAAAATAAAACAAAACACATAAATAAAGAACACTGACCAATCTTTAGAAGAAACATTTAATGCCAAAGAAAATAGGCAAAACATTGACTAGGCACTCACAAAATTATATATCAAAAGGTAAATAAATACACAAAGGTGTTCAGAATCATTAGTCACCAATGTAAACTGAAACATCAATGTAATACCACTAAACTTACAATAAAATATCTAGATTTAAAAGGACAACAATAGGTATGTTGGTGAGAATATGGAGCAACTACCATTCTCATACACTGCTGAAGTAAATTAGTTCAGATATTTTAGGAAATTCTTCAGCAATATCTGCTAACTGAAGATACATACACTCTGGGGGAAATGACAAACAGGAGTGTGTGCAAATGTTACTAAAAGACATGCATAAGAATGTTGATAGCAACCTCATGTATGATAATTCCAAACTGGAATCAACAAAGATGTTCATCAATAATAGATGGCTAATATATTTTACCCATATAATGGAATACTACAACATTAAAATTAAATGAATGAATGTTACACAAAACATGAATGAGTCTGTTAAGTTTGATGTCGAGCAAAAATTTAGACATGAAGTAATGTATGTAATGGACTAAACTATGCCTCCCAGTGCCCTCCAAATTCATTTGTTGAAGCTCTAACTTCAAATGTGACTGTTATTTGGAGATAGGGCCTTGAGGGAGATAATTAAGATCAAATGGGATCAGAAGGGTGGGGCTCTAGTCCAATAGAATTGGTACCCTTAAAAGAGGAGGAGGAAATACCAGGAGTGGGTACGCACAGTGAGAAGGAGTCCATCTACAAGCCAGGAAGAGAGCCCTCCCCAGAAACTGACCCTGCCAACACCTTGATCTTGGACTTTCAGCCTAAGAGCTGTGAGAAGATAAATTTCTGTTATTTAAGCCACCTAGTCCATGATATTTTGTTATGGCAGCTCAAGGAGACTAACATGATTTAATGTCAAGTATTAGTAAAAAATCTAATCTGTGAAATCAGAAGTAAAGTCAGCTCCCTTCAAGAAAGGATGCTGGTTATGACTAAAAGGCATGAAGGAGACATCTGGGGTGCTGCTAGTGGTCTATTCCTTGATCTTAGTTGTGAACACATGAGTGTTATTATAAAATGCTATGGAATTTTAGACTTATGTGTTGCTCAATAAATATAAACATTAATTTAAAATTTATTTTTTAAAGAAAACAGGAAAGGGGTACCTGGGTGGCTCAGTTGGCTGAGTGTCTGGCTCTCAGTTTTGGCTTAGGTCTTGATCTCACAGTCATGGGATCAAGCCCCGCATCAGGCTCTGTACTCAATATAAAGTCTGCTTCAGTCTCTCTCCCTCTCCCGCCCCCCACCCTTCTCCCAGCTTCCATGAGTGTGCACACATGTGTACACACTCTCTCTAATAAACAAAATCTTTAAGAACAAACAAATAAAGTAAATCAATAGGAAAAATCAGACTCATGAGGGGAGGGTAAATGATGGATACCAGAAGAGTTTAGCAAAACTGGATAAAATAAAGCCCTCCAATCCCCATTCCTCATAGGAACTGATACAAAACAGGTTTTCTGCATTCCTTTTCTCATCCCTATATTTTTCTGTTATTTCTCAGAGCATACCTTCCCTTTGGAGAACGTAAGGAAGCAGCTCTCAAAAGAGCTGACTGTAAAAGGATGGAGCAGGAAAAGGCAGTCACATGGCCAAAGGTTACAAGTCAAATAGATGTTTGTTTCCTAAAACAGTTTGTGAGACTGCAGAACTGAGCTTGTATGTATACTGCCCAGCCTGGTTTCATGAACAGTGGCCTCTAAATAGTTCCTTAATAAAAATTATCTCTAGAAAGTACAAACTAAGAATTTATCACCACTTCAGATTTTATATGTCTTGTATATTTGTTTCTTTAGAATTAAACTCCAGGAAAATACTTCATATTTTTTTCTTTTTTTCTCCCTGGGTGGCCTTCATGGCATTTGATTTCAGATTTGCTGGCTTCAGGAGCATCTGGTTTTGCCTACATTTATCCTTAAAACTGAATTCAGCACTTCCCCGTATTTACTTCTAAGAATTAACTGCTTTCAGAGGCAATATTAAGCCATATAAACTTTTCTGAAGATGTGGGAAAATATTTGGGGAAAGTAGTTTTAAGTCAAATACCATAGGGCAGCTATTCAATAAACACCCCCTTCAATATTTTTTTTTCTGCACTTAGGTTCTTTTTGGCTTCATAGCAATCTGAGGTCTTCTTACTCTATTTTCCCTCATTTTCCTGGCTAAATCCTTTCTGCTTCATAGTCTTCCAAAGTCCAGCTCTAGATAGCAAACACTCCTGATGCATATACAGCCCAGTTGGAAAGATAGTCCAATCTTTGACCCCATTTCTTTCTCAGTTAGCAGTCCTGTGGGCTTGACCAGCCTTCCATACTTTACCAGAACTTCGGATGATAAATTTTTGTCTACGGCATTGCATATATAAGCAGAAAGGTGAGAAATACCTTTTTCATGCTTACTCTGATTAACAAAAATTTAGCTTAGTATCAGGACTCCTTGAGCCCATAACTTCTCAGTGCTACACATTCCCCATAAATTTGAGCACTTGTAGAAATTTTGGGGATGACATTTTAAAATTGTGGTGCTGTGGGAGAGCCTGGGATAGCTCAGCCAGTTAAGCAGCCGGCTCTTGATTTCGGCTCAAATCATGATCCCAGGGTCCTGGGATCAGCCCATGTCAGGCTCCATGTGCAGCAGGGAGTCAGCTTGAGATTCTCTCTCTCCCTCTACATTTCCCCTGCTCGTGCTCTCCCTCTCTTTCTCTCTAAAGTAAATAAATAAATATATTTTTTTAACTGTGGTTCTGTGAAATTACAAGGTGTTTCTATTCTTTCATCTTGCTTCCTTGATTCTGGCCTACATGCAGAAAAGCAGGAAAGACACTAGTCAGTAGCAATTGACCATGGTTAACAGCAAAACACACGCGTACTATAAGTACAAAAGAATCTCCCTTTCCATATGACATACCACCTTTTCAGTTTGTGTCACTTCCTTGTGATGACTCAAATAAAACAGTGACTGAGATGATAAATGCTTTCGCTTTGGATAGATCAAAATGCCTGTGACAAAACTGTTCTGGTCCAATGCAGTACAGAGTGATCCCTACACAATGTGAACCCTGCTGTCCTCAGAAAAATGTCAATACCTGAGTGTCTGTCACTTACTCTATTTCAAAGATCTGGGCTGGTTGTATTGCTTTCATTGCTTTCCCTGATTCAGTGTACTAATTCATTATAGTGTCAACCTTTACTTGCTCTTACTAAGTCAAATGCACATTTGGACTGCCCTGACATTTCAACCATCTATCCATCTAGTCATACATTTAAAAAAACCCTTGTTGATCAGCTCTTATTTGTAAGGCATCTTGTAATATAGGAGTTATAAAGATGAATAAGGTAATTCCCCATATTTATTAACTTCACATTTAATCAAGGAAGTTATACACAGGAAACAGAACCAATAACTATAAACAATCAAGACAAAGTAGAAGAGGAGAGGTTGCTTATCGCCAGAAGGAAGTAGGGGAGCCAGAATGATCTTTTCAAAAAGCAAATCAGATCATGTCTCTCCTCTACTTAAATCTCTCTGATGGTTTCCCATCACATTCAAAATAAAACATAAAATGTGAGTGTTTGAAACCAATCGCCAGCTTTTTAGCCAGTCTTAAATCCTCCTATTTTATCTCTTATTCACTGTGTGTCTGCCACACTGGTCTTCAATTAAAATAGGAGGAAGAATATAAATGTTGCCTACTGGTTGCATGTGTTGTATTTATATGTCAAAGGAGCCCCTCTGTAGCATGTCAAAAACAGTGGAGCCACCATAAAATACTTTTGGTAGCGTCAAAATTTCCCAATGACAGGCCACAGGGGAAAGAAGAAAGAATTTATGCTAGAGCTTGTCATCACATCCATAGTGCGGTGCTTTGGTTTTAAAGTGGTGTCTTTCCACAGTAGCCCTAAAACTCAACACTAGGAAAGAACTCATCTGGAAAAGCCTTCTCTGATTATATATCTTTTGGAAGTTTCATGATAAGTGAAAGGATGGTTTTCATAGCAATGGTAATAACAGCAGCTAACATTTATTGAGCACATTGCTATGTATTTATGTCAATCAGTAATGCTAATTTCTTTATACCTAGCATTTAAGTTAATTCCCTTCAAACCCATGATGTAGTGCTATTACTATTATTATTGTCTAGATGAAAAAGCAAACTTAGTGTAGTCAGTACTTTGCACCAGAATATAATTTGTTATCTAGAATGAGCTTTAATTTTATAGAATGTGCTTTTAAAATTATGTCATGTATCACTTAATGTCAATATAACAAATTTGTGTTACGTCATAACAAATCTTTCTGGATTACTTAGTATTCCAAGTAGTGTTAGCACCTGTTTTATGTTTTGAAGCCCTAGAAATATAAAACTATTGCAAATGATGGTTTGTCCCTAGGCCTAGGCCTGTAGATGGGTACAGCAATGAACACACAGGCAAATTATTTTGATAGATTAAAAACTGTACCTTTGAAAAAAACTGTATCTTTGGGGTTTTTTTTTACAAATGTAATTAAATATGAGTATGTATTTTGACAATTTCTCAAAAAGCATTAGAAGTAAATACTGTTATTTTAAATAATGACATGATACAAAAATCAATAGTCTCTCAGTGCTATCAAATTTCAACATTTACTCAGTGTCTCATCTGGTTGAGACCACCATGGATTGAAGTAATACATTTTGTGTGAGAAAAGACACATCAGGCTTTAATGTGGTTTATTGAAGCCTGATGTGAGGGGTTTGTTTCTTCTTATATTTACAGAGCATAAGGCTCTCCTGGAGTGCTTGAGAATCTGATTATTAAGCCTGACTTACGTGGGACTCATGAACTGGCATTTTAACTGGTATCCAAGTGATTTAATTTAGTATCAGGGAAGTCATTTTGAAAAATATTCTTCGCAGACATGCTCAAAGTACTTCTTTACTTAGGGAAAAAAAAAAAGGAACCAACAACATCTTACTTGATTAAAGGAATAGAAAAACAGGGAATAGAAAAACCCCATCACTGGTAAAGTAGGTTTGCCAAATTTAGTAAATAAAAACACAAGACATATAGTTAAATTTGAATTTCAGATAAAGAATGGATCATTTTTTTCAAATAAACAACAGATAAGTATGTCTCATATAATGTTTGAGAGACCTTGTGCTAAAAAATTAGTCATTGTTTAACTGAAATTCAAATTTACTTAGGTATCTGTTCTTTTATATGGCAATGTTATAGAGAGGACAATCAAGTTTCAATTTAATGGATTTAAGTTTGCACTCATATTTGTGTAGGCCCAATTGGACATTATAAAGGGCCTTTTTCATTTTCGTGTCACAAGAGTGATAGCATATTTTATTACAAAAAATTTTTTAAATCTAAAACTAAAGAAAAAAACACGGGAAACAAGAATAAAAATTCTGCACCATTCATAGCAAATATGTTGCTAGGTACTCCCTTCTAGCTGGATGTAGTTCAGTCTGGCAAAGGTGTTGAGATAGAATCCACTAGCACGCTCCATATTACCTGGGACAAGATCTGTTTCCTGAGCCAAGCTGAGCTGCTATTCTCATCATGAAGATACCATAATTAGCTCCCATAATTAGCAGGGAGAAGACCTGCATGCTTTTCAGTAGGTTAATTTGAAAGGAATTATTTTCTAATTAAAATAAAATCCCACTTTTCTTGATATCACAGGTCCAGCCAATTCAGTTACCCATCAAATAACCATAAATTCACAATTAAAGAAGACGATCTTCAGAACTAGAAAATAAGATGGTGCTAGCATATGTTCTATACCTATATACATGGGATCATGAGTAAGCTTACCCTTATTGCCTTTAAAATGTGATTATGCTTTGTTCTGGCTTTGGATTAAAAGCAGCAGGGAGGTTGTTGGTTGACTCTGAGAATTCAGTGCACTGAGAAATTATGTTGGAAAATTCTACAAACTAAAGATTGTCCCGGGCTGTTTGGGCTGGGAACATGAAACCTGCTCTTCAGTGTCTCTGTAGAACCTCACTCCTTTACAGTAAGATGGACCTTCAGCAATGGGGATATAGCTACCTGAACTTTCAGGCTTCTCAGAGGCTAATTCAGGTCTCCATTCCCAATCTATTCTCTTATTCCTTTCCTTGCCAGACATGAGCAGAATGGGAAGCAGAGGTGCTACATGAGAATCCAAACCTGGTGCCCTGACTTCCACCTGGCACCAACTCATTGCTTGCACCTTGCCTGGTCCTCAGCTACCAGAGCCCTCAGCTGCCATTGGAAGTAACTTCTGCAACCCTAGCTAGCTTTAGAGCTATCACCTGCTCTATCTGGCTCATAGCATCTCTGTAGGTATATTAATTTTCTAATTGTCATAACAAACTACCACAAAGTGAGTGGCTTAAAACAACAGGAATTTATCAACTCATGGGGTTCTTTCAGGATAGAAATTGGATGTCAAGGTGTCAACAAGGCCATACTTCCTCAGAGATGCAAAGAAAAATCTGTTCCATGCCTCTCTCTTAGCATTTGGTAGTTTCCTGGCCATTTTTGGTGTTTCTTGACTTTTGCTGTATCACCCATGTTTTCATGTTCACATAGTGTTCTCTCAGTGTGTGCATCTATGTCCAGATTTCCCCTTCTCATAAGGACACCAGTCATCTTGGATTAGAGGCCCACTCTACTCCAGAATAACTTTATCATAACTAATTATACAGGCAATGACTCAATTTCTAAATAACATCCCATTCTGAGGTATTGGGGCTTAGGACCACAACATAATAATTTGGGGCTGAGACACAATTTGATCCATACAGTAGGGTTCAAGAGAAATGACAAATGTGAAAGCACCATGGGAACTTAAGCATGATATATAGATACTACTGGAGGGTAAAGGGAAGAGCCTTCTCTGTTTTCCTGACATTTGCACAAATTAATTTTCACCATTATCCCTATACTGTAAATTTGGAAGGAAATACTTGATTTTCTCTTTCCACAGGGTTCTTTCTCACCTAACATGGAGGATGAATTACTCATCAAAAACAATAAAGATTATATATGAGAAAGTAAAATAAAACTTTAAATACAAGATTGTAGGGGCACCTGGGTGGCTCAGTTGGTTAAGTGTCCAAATCTTGATTTCAGTTCAGTTCATGATCTTAGGGTCCTGAAAACAATCCTTTTGTCAGGCTCCACACTGGACATGGAACCTGCTTAAGATTTTCTCTCCCTCTGCACAATAATCCCCCCCACAAAATACAAGATTATATATGAAAGTGAATATTTGTATATAAGGGGCAAATGAAAATTGAAGCTACACAGTAAGTCTTCCTCTTGCATGGTAACTGTTACTTACAGTCACTGTATTTGGGGAATCACTGTATGTCACTGTCAGTATTGTGTGTGATGCTGTGCTGAGCATTTGAGTATGCCATTTTATCCACATAACAACTGTGGGCAATATTGTAATGCCCATTTTAGAAATAAAATGATGACTTTGAGGTTCAGACCTTTCACGATGGAAAGTCACCCAGGTAGGGGGCATTGATGCTGGCAGCACATTCTAGGTACCTGAACTTGAAGCCTATGCTCTTAATCACTGTGTCCTGAGGAGAACTCAGAGTGAGTGGGTGGGTGTGGAAAAGAGGGAGAGAAATAGTCCACAGGTGTGAAAGACATTATAAAAGAGGAATCAAGAGAATTGGGAGTAGGCTAGATTTGAGAGGGAAGGAGGAGTTGGCAGAGGTCACTGAGCATTTGAGTTTGTGTGACAGGAGAATGATGATAACTCTGACAGAAGTGAAGAAGTACAGAGGGAACAACTGGGGGAAAGAGAGGGCCAGGGTGGAGATGAGCTCAGTTTCAGACATGCCCAGCTTGGGCCTCAAAACCCTAAGAGAAATAGCGGGGGAGCCCATGGTGCCAGCAATCCAGTAATCCATGGGCACAGATGCAGAGGAAAAGTCAAGTGTTGCAACAGACATAGCAGAAACTGGAAGGAAATGAGCAACATCAGGTTTAAATTTTCCCAGTTCTAAATTTTTAGAGAATTTTCTTATAAGAAGCCACTTCAATCATGTTTATTGATGATTGGTGAGAGAGTGGGGTATGAATTATATTTCTTCATTACCACTGCCCAGTTCAAATTTAATCTTTTGAGATTAAGTATCTCCCCCATTTTTTTTCAAAAAAAGGCAAAACAATTTAAATTATAAAATATCCAAGAAAAATAAACTTCTATTCTTATTCATTTCTATTAATAGCTGCATTTTTCACTAAGAATCAAGGGAATTTAGCATTTTCCTTTGTCTTTTTATGGTTTGCTGCATGATGTTAGGTAATATAATTTCTGTTTCTTGTGTTTCTAGTTGTAAAAGAAATCTCTGATCATAAGGATATTTTGTGACTGTATGAACATTCGTTGTTTTCTTTAACATGAAATTTTAATTGAATAAGTATTTATGTAAATCTGCACATATTAAATTAACTCATATTCGTATGTGGAGGAGGAGATAGTACAAGGTGATTTCTCACAACACAAATTCTGATTTGCTACCTAATAAATCATGTACTTAAAAATGTTGAACATATTGATACCCTGACCCCTTATACTATCCGATCTCTTCTACCCTCACAGACTCTTTCCTTCTATTGTCTAATTGCTCTATCCCATATAATAAAAACTTACTACATCATCTTTCCTCTACCTTTGTCCCAGCCCCCCTCCAGTAGCTTGCTAACTAGACTAACTTGGTTAGTCTCACCTCACTTGTTCTTGTTCTTTTTGCTTTTATTGGTATAGTACAACAGTGTGTTGCTAACTCTTTGTTAGTTACCATTCTCTAATAAACCATGAACAGGTTATTGTTGATTCAACTTTAGGATTCTTTTTTTTTTTTTAAAGATTTTATTTATTTATTTGTTTGTCAGAGAGAGAGAGCAAGCGAGCACAGGCAGACAGAGCGGTAGGCAGAGGCAGAGGCAGGCTCCCTGCCGAGCAAGGAGCCCGATGTGGGACTCGATCCCAGGACGCTGGGATCATGACCTGAGCCGAAGGCAGCCGCTTAACCAACTGAGCCACCCAGGCGTCCCTCAACTTTAGGATTCTAAATGAGGTCTCAAGACAAGAAGCATCAGCGTCACCTGGAAAATTTGTTGGGCAAATTCTTGAGACCCACTGCATCAGCAGTTTGGGGAAAAGGAGGCATTAAGTCCAGCAATCCTCATTTTAACCAACCCCATGGGTAATTCTGATGCATAATGAAATTTGAGAACCACTAAATTAGAGTAACTGAATTTACTTAGCATAGAACGAGGGTTGTTCTTGACAGAACAAAATTAATTTTCCCTGATTTTTATCAGGAGAGACTGGGCTTCATCAGAAGAGCTTTTGTTAATTGTTTTAGGAGAAATGGTGACCTGCCTCTGCCATTAGCTGAGTAACCTTGGCAAACCTCTTGACCTCTCTGGGTTTCACTTTCCTCATCTATAAAATTAGAACTTCAATCTATATCTATGGTGTGCTCCCGATTCTAATAATTTACATTCTTACTTTTGGTACAATTTCTCTTTATTTTTAAGAGGGCAGGCAAGAATCTGCACCATAAGGTGATATTAACATCTGTGCATGGTGGTGAAACCCACATCTTTGGTCTTTTTAGGTAACAGTCTATCAAGCATATTTTGTACCAAAAAAAAAAAAAATTTGAGTATATCTCTCTAGTAGAGGTGAGTAAACTTTTTCTGTAAAAGGCCAAACAGTAAATATTTTAGGCTTTGGGGACTATTGGTCTTTGTCACTATTACTTAACTCTGCTGTTGTAATATAATAGCCTAAACAATATATCAAGGAGCATGGCTTAAGTTTCAATAAAACTTTACTAATAATACAATAGTGGGCTAGCTTAGGGCCATGGGCCATAGTTTGCCAAACCCCTGCTTTATAATGCCTTCATTTAAAAAAAAATTAAAATAAAAGATGTAACCATTTTGTAATTGATTGCTGAGTCATTGGTCAGCTATTCAATTGCTATTCCACTAACAATCCACTAGCTGATCACAGCGATCAAAAGCAACCAAAAAATATCTAATGTTCCTATTCTGCCTTGATGGTGGTTGATCTGTAAATAATCA
The DNA here is from genome assembly GCA_003697995.1 of Taxidea taxus jeffersonii. Taxonomy (NCBI): domain Eukaryota; kingdom Metazoa; phylum Chordata; class Mammalia; order Carnivora; family Mustelidae; genus Taxidea; species Taxidea taxus. The sequence continues at coordinate 44,092 of ML106534.1, forward strand.
AGTAAAGCATTTTGTTGACCAGACCCAGCTTTGACTAATTCCCTACCTTAATGTCTAATGGAAACGAATATTCTGCTCTCATAGACACACTTCTAAATAGTTTGGGTTTACTGTTCCTACCATGTCACAGGGCATACCAAAAAAGAAATTAATTTACCTCAATAGCTGTGGATCTTACAGTGATCATTTAGCTGATGCTCTAATCTAAAATTCTTATCCATAAGCTACCTCTGGAGAATAGTTATTAATACTCTGTCTTATCAAAAGTTATTGATAAAACATCCTTCACAGGGCTCCTTTGTTTAAAATCTTGACTAAAAAAAGTAAAGATACCATTGCATTATTGTTACAGCAAGTCATGACATGTAAATAATTTCAAAACATACTGTTAATGTATTTTCCTAATTAGTAGGTTAGTAAGCCTGAGTAGAGGAGAAAAAAGAACCCAGATAGTGCTTTAATTTTTAGTGGTATGAGTGCATCACAGAAACACAAGCAACTGGGCTCATTTCGTAAATGGAAAAAAAAAAAAAAAAACACTAGACATCTTTCCAAGTATAACAAGAAAACATGTTGGGTAATTTTGAAATTTCCCACCCTTCACTCTGGTCCCAACTGAAAGCATATGCCAGAGCAACAGCTTGAACTTATTCTGAACTTTGAGTTAGATTCATGCTAACTATCCTTATTTTGGGGTTTTTGTTGTTGTTGTTGTTGTTTTTTCAGAATTATCTATATTAGCCCTCTGGGCCAACTTATAATTACTCCTCAACTGAACTTTTATAGGATATAGCGATAATGGTGGGTGAAGTCTTGGACTCTTCACCAACTTGATAGACATGTTGTCACTGTGTGCTGAGTGGAAAATGGACACCACAGAGATAACAGCCTATTGTGTTTTAGAATGATTTCTAATAGAGTAAATTTTCAAAAAGTGTCAGAGAAATGAGAAATGAAGATGGAACTGAAATTATGTAGGCTTAGGTATATGCATCTGAATGTGCAAAAGGACATCTGTCATCCACCTTCCCCTGCTTTTTCTTTTTCTTTTATTTTATTTATTTTGACACAGAGATCACAAGTAGGCAGAGAGGCAGGCAGAGAGAGAAGGGGAAGCAGGCTCCCTGCTGAGCAGAGAGCCTGACTCCCCTGCTTTTTCTAAGAAGAACATAATATAGGGGCGCCTGGGTGGCTCAGTGGATTAAAACCTCTGACTTCAGCTCAGGTCATGATCTCAGGGTCCTGGGATGGAGCCCAGCATTGGGCTCTCTGCTCAGCGGGGAGCCTGCTTCCTCCTATCTCTCTGCCTGCTTCTCTGCCTACTTGTGATCTGAGTCTGTCAAGTGAATAAATAGAATCTTTAAAAAAAAAAAAAAGAAGAACATAATATAGTCTATAATTCCGTTTCTTCAGTGACCGGTCAGGAGATAAATATATCACATTTTAGGGCTAAATACTTTCCAGTGGTTATTATTTTTATCATAAGACATGCCGCACTGGACATCACCCATATTCCCGGCATACTCACTGATCAAGTTTATGCCAGCAGCATTCTACTACGATACCCTGCCACATGGCTCACTATCAGCCCAGGTATTAGAAAAGCCAGAAAGGTTGGGGAATTAAATCTCCCAGGACCAGCTCTCACTCAAGCATGGCTGATGTTGAAGGATAAATATCCTAACCTCCCCAGCCTGTCAGGTTTGATAAATCCAGGTGTGTTCTATATAAGCTTCCCCAGAGAAACTGAGCCCCAGTTGTTCCCAGCAATAATCTGTTTGATAATGCACCCCCTTCCCTTCTCTGTCTTATTTTCTGCTCTCCTACTGATTCCCTTTGAGATACCTCCCTAAATAAGGCACTTGCACTCAAATCTTGGTCTTAGCATCTGCTTCTTCCAAAGCACATACTCAGGAAATCTTTTATATATTGGTACAAGCATTCAGTAAATTCAAGTTCAACTTTCTTCTATGCTTCATATTTTATTAGTGAGGTAAACTAAAAAGAAGATGGTGATTACAGCTCAAAAATGGGTTCACCAAAGGTCTCTCTAATCTCTATCCCTGGAGATGTCATAAGTTGAGGTAGATGCTATGCCGCCTGAAATGGTTGTGGTAATACTTATCTGAATCTCTGGGAAAGAACTCAGATTTCTAATTTACACAGCCTGGCTGGTTTTGACAATCAAAGCATTAGAACCAGTCTTTTAGTCAAAATTATTTGGATCTTTGTACTCTGTACTTATTGAATTATGCTGTCTGAAAATAAAGAAATAAAGCTCTCAATGGTAAAATCACTGAATTGTACTCATGGTTATCAAAAACAGGGTTAGGGTATTTATTCTGAAAGATACTGTGTTTGTGATATGTGTCAGGTCCTCATTTGATCCCTACAGTGACTTGTAAACTTAGTGATATTATGAACTCCATTTTACAGATGTGGAAATAGGCCAGAGAGGTTAAGCACTTTAACTAAAATCACATCCAGTAGAGCCAGGTTTCTAAACCAGAATCTCCTCAGCTGATGGTCCAAAGATTTGCCCATGTAGCTCTTCTGCCTCTGTAGAGGTTCCTTCCTTGGTTATTGGCTATCAGATATATGATGAGAGACATCTTATATATGGCACAATGATGACATAGGGAGACCAATTTTGGACCCAGAATAAAGAAACATAGGGCCTGTTGGTTGTTTGATAGACAAATTTTTCCATTCCTTTAAGTCTTATTTCTCCTATATAAAATGAAGATGTTGAAGACTTCTAGTGTCCCTTGCAGTTATGAAATTATACTGCTTTTTTCTTGGGAAAAAGTTGGAAAGAAAATTTCCTTTTCAAACTACCAGTTTTATTAGTGTACCATAATTGTCAGTAGCTACAGATTTCAGTAACCCAACCTAAGATGTAACACTGAGTTAAAGAGTATGTTTATTGGATTGAAAATGCAATGTTTATTGGATTGAAAGTGTTAGATGACCATAGGCTAGTAGGCAAATTTTAGGTATATGAGACAATTTAAATAAGCATTCAGATGGAAAAGGAAATTATCTCGTGTCCCTAAAAAAAGATAATGCTAACTTTAATTATCTCTATCAAACTACTCTATATTCATCACTGCCTACTTCAGTTTTATACTTATTAGAGAAGAAATGGTTGCAGATCTAGCCAAGGGACCAAAATATTGATACAGAATTCAAGAATCTCCTCACCAGCCTTTCAATATGGTGGTTTCCATCCTTTTTAACATGTATCAAAGAAGAAAAACAGCAACAACAAAAAAACTACTGAGTGCTAACACCCTCTCATCCTTAAGCCTTCATACAGGAGGAACATGCTGTCCCTAGTAAAATAGTAAATCTATTGGTTAAATCACATAACCCGGGGTGCCTGGGTGGTTCAGTGGGTTAAAGCCTCTGCCTTCGGCTCAGGTCATGATCCCAGGGTCCTGGGATCGAGCCCCACATTGGGCTTTCTGCTCAGCGGGGAGCCTGCTTCCTCCTCTCTCTCTATCTGCCTCTCTGCCTACTCGTGGTCTCTGTCTTTCAAATAAATGAATAAAAAAAATCTTTTAAAAAATTATAAATAAATCACATAACACTCACATGGAAACTTCTGTTCTCTCATAACTCAGATACTTGAGGTTGGAATCTGAAAACTCTAAAGGTTCGTTAACTATAAATTTTAAACACACAAATGAGGCAGTAAGCCTGGTGTGAATAATTGTGTGGATAAACTTTCACTAAGAAGGGCCAGGAGAACTCACATTTTCATCTTCACATAATAATATGGACTTGCGCTTCATTTTATAATCATAATACAGTGGCTATCTCTGAAAATGAAAGAATCATAAGGTGGTAGAATATCAACATTTCCTAGACCTCTGGATCATTATACTTCTGAAAGCATAGCAGAATGAAACAGCTTGGTGGACCAAACACTGTAACTAACCTTCTGGGAACAGGCTGAAGTAAGACAGGCAATTTTAAGAATTCAGTTGTGAAACAAAGCCCTATAAAGACCAACATCAACAAACTAGCTGATGATAAAGCAATATTGCTATTGGGCTCGATCCCAGGACCCTGGGATCATGACCTGAGCCGACAAAGAAATCTCTTTAGAACTTTCTACCAGCCAGATTCTGGGGTGATCTTTTGAGTTCCCTAATGATCCTCTGGATCACCTTCCCTGTGATTGCATCAGAAATATCCTTGCTACCTAAAGCATGCCAGCCAAACCTCAAGCACTGAACGACCCCAGGCAACCATGCCTAGCAGAACAGACTGCCCAACTTCAGCTCACTGGCTGGTAGATCCCTCCATTCCTTCTCATTTCAATATGTTCTGTCCCCAGTTAAATAATTTATAAAGCATCAAGAGGATTACACAAAACACCCATTAGTATTTTTTTTCTTCAGGCCCAATTAGCATAAACTACAATAAGCAAAAGAGCCAAAGATAATTACCTTTAGGTTTTTTTTTTTTTAAAGATTTTATTTATTTGACAGACAGAGATCACAAGTGCACTGAGAGACAGGCAGAGAAAGAGGAGGAAGCAGGCTCCCTGCTAAGCAGAGAGTCCTATGCGGGGCTCGATCCCAGGACCCTGGGATCATGACCTGAGCCGAAGGCAGAGGCTCAACCCACTGAGCCACCCAGGCGCCCCTACCATTCGTTTTTTTTTAAGGACTTTAATTATTTATCTGAGAGAGAAAACGAGTGAGAGAGAGAGCACAAGCCAGGGGGAGAGGCAGAAGAAGAAGCAGACTCTCCACTGAGCAGGAAACCAATTGTGGAGCTGGATCCCAGGATTCTGGGATCATGACCTAAGCCAAAGGCAAACGCTTAACCAACTGAGCCACCCAGATGCCCCACCATTAGTGTTTTTTAAGTAGATATTTAACCATGTAGTCACCATTAAGTAATTGTTGGTTATTTGTAAATTAGGCAACAGTACAGAATCTGGGGAAATCAGACAAGAGCAAGAGGGTCTGAAGACAAAATTGGAGAGAAAAAGGGTTGAAGGAGGAGTCAGAACCTAGAATCTATCTCTAGGAGGGTCTTATTGGACTCCTCTCTTTTGCCATCCAGTTGAGAAGAGAACCGTTGTGGGTATCTACCCAGATTGGTATTTAGCAAGTCAAATCAAAGTATTAAAGTTGGAAGTCTTTTTAAGTTCTTTTTTTTTTCTTTTTCAAAATTTTATTTAAATTCTAGTTAGTTAGCATGTAGTGTAATATTGATCTCAGGAGTAGAATCGAGTGATTCATCATATAATACCCAGTGCTCAACACAAATGCCCTTTTTACTACCCATCACCCATTTAGCCCATCCCCCACCCACCTCCCTCCATCAACCCTCAGTGTGTTCTCTAGTGTCAAAAGGCTTTTATGGGGGCACCTGGTTGGCTCAGTGGGTTAAGCCTCTGCCTTCAGCTCAGGTCATGATCTCAGGATCCTGGGATCGAGCCCCGAATCAGGCTCTCTGCTCGGCGAGGAGCCTGCTTCTCCCTCTCTCTCTCTCTCTGCCTGCTTCTCTATCTACTTGTGATCTCTCTCTCTCTGTGTCAAATAAATAAATAAAATCTTAAAAAAAAGAAAAGAATTACAAAAAAAAGTCTTTTATGGTTTCCCTCTCTTTCTCTCTCTCTCTTTTCCCCCTTTCCAATATGTACATCTGTTTTGTTTCTTAAATTCCATATATGAGTTAAATCATATGGTATTTGTCTTTCTCTGACTGACTTATTTTGCTTAGCGTAACACACTCTTTCTCCATCCACGTTGTTGCAAATGTCAAGATTTCTTTTTGATGGCTGAGCAATGTCACATCGTCTTAATCCATTCATCAGTTGATGGACACTTGTGCTCTTTCCATAGTTTGGCTCCTGTTGATAATGCTGCTATAAACAGTGGGGTACATGTACTCCTTTGAATCTATATTTTTGTATGCTTTGAGTAAATACCTACTAGTGCAATTGCTGGGTCATAGGATAGTTCTATTTTTAACATTTTGAGGAATCTCCATATTGTTTTCCAGAGTAGCTGCACCAGTTTGCATTCCTGCCAACAGTACAAGAAGGTTCCCTTTTCAGAATTCCATTTTGGGAATGCAAGTTGGTGCAGCCACTTTGGAAAACAGTGTGGAGATTCCTTAAGAAATTAGAGCTACCCTATGACCCTGCATTTCACTACTGGGTATTTATCCCAAAGATATAGATGTAATGAACAGAAGGGCCATCTGTACCCCAGTGTCCATAGCAGCAAAGGCCACAGTTGCCAAACTGTGGAAAGAGCCAAGATGCCCTTCAACAGACAAATGGATAAAGAAGATATGGTCTGTAAATACAATGGCGTATTATACCTCCATCAGAAAGGATGAAAACTCAACTTTTTTATCAACATGGATGGGACTGGAGGAGATTATGCTAAGTGAAATAAGTCAATCAGAGAGAGTCAATTATCATATGGTTTTACTTACCTGTGGAGCATAAGGAATAACACAGAAGACTTTGGGAGAAGGAGAGGAGAAGTAAGTTGGGGAAATCAGAGGGGGAGACAAAGCATGAGAGACTGTGGACTCTGAGAAACAAACTGAGGGTTTTGGAGGGGAGGAGTGGGGGGTTGGGATGATGTGGGTATTAAGGAGGGCACGTATTGCATGGAGTACTGGGTGTAGTGCATAAACAGTGAATCTTGGAACAATGAAAAAATAAAATTAAATTTAAAGAAAAAGAAGGTTCCCTTTTCTCCTCATCATTGTCAATACTTTTTGTTTCTTGTGTCATTAATTTTAGCCTTTCTGACAAGTCTGAGGTGGGATCTCATCATGGTTTTGATTTATATTTCCCTGATGATGAATGATGTTGAGCATCTTTTCCTATGCCTGTTAGCCATCTAGATCTCTTTGGAAAAGTATCTTTTCATGTCTTCTGCCCATTTCTTAGCTGGATTATTTTGGGGGGAGGGGGGTGTTGAGTTTGATAAATTCTTTATAAATTTTGGATACTAACCCTCTTTCAGATATGTTATTTGCAAATATCTTTTCCCATTCCATAGGCTGCCTTTTAGTTTTATTGATTGTTACTTTGCTGTGCAGAAGCTCTTTATCTTGAAGAAGTCCCAATGGTTCATTTTTGTTTTTGTTTCCCTTGCCTCAGTGACATTGCTAGTAAGAAGTTGTAGGAACCAAGGTCAAAGAGGTTGCTGCCAGCATTATACTCTAGGATTTTGATGGTCTCATGTCTCACATTTAGGTCTTTCATCCATTTTGGATGTATTTTTGTGTATGGTGTAAGGAAATAGTCCAGTTTCATTCTTCTGCATTTTGCTGTCCAGTTTTTCTAATACTATTTGTTGAAGAGACTGTCTTTTTTTCCATTGAATATTCTTTCCTGCTTTGTCAAAGATTAGTTGACCATATAGTTATGGTTGCATTTCTGGGTTTCCTATTCTGTTCTGTTGACCTATGTGTCTGCGTTTGTGCCAGTACTGTACTGTCTTGATGACTGCAGCTTTGTAATATAAATTGAAATCCAGAATCCTGATGCCTCCAGTTTTGCTTATCTTTTTCAGAATTGCTTTGACTGTTTGGGGTCTTCTCTGGTTCTATATAAATTTTAGGATTGTTTGTTCTAGCTCTGTGAAAAATGATGGTGGTATTTTTATAGGGATTACATTAAATGTATAGATTGCTTTAGGTAATATAGACATTTTAACAATGTTTGTTCTTCCAATCCATGAGCACGGGATGTTTTTCCATTTCTTTGTGTCCTCTTCAATTTCTTTCATAAGTGTTTCACAGTTTTCAGAGTACAGATATTTTACCTCTTTGGTTACATACATTCCTAGGTGTATTGTTGTTTGTGCAATTATAAATGGGGTTGATTCATTGATTTCTCTTTCTGCTGCTTCATTATTGGTGTATGAAAATGTATATTTCTAGGAATTTTTTCATTTCTTCCAGATTGCTCAGTTTGTGGGCATATGGTTTTTCATAATATTCTCTTATAATTGTTTGTATTTCTGTGGTGTTAGTTGTGATCTCTCCCCTCTCATTTGTGATTTTATTTATTTGGGTCCTTTCTGGCTAGGGACTTATCAATTTCATTAATTCTTTCAAAGAATCAGCTCTTAGTTTCATTGATCTGTTCTACTGTTTATTTTCTGTTTTCTTTTGTTTTGTTTTTTTCTATGTGGTTCATTTCTGTTCTAATCTTTATTTCCCTTCTTCTGCTGGCTTTAGGCTTTATTTACTGTTCCTTTTCTACCTCCTTTAGGTGTAAGGTTAGGTTGTGTGTTTGAGAATTTTCTTACTTCTTGAGGTTGGCTCGTATTGCAATATAGGACCCACTTTGCTGCATCCCAAAGGTTTTGGACTATATGTGTTCATTTTCATTTGCTTCCATGTACTTTTAATTTTTTTCTTTAATTTTCTGGTTTACACATTCATTCTTCAGTAGGATGTTCTTTAACCTCCATGTATTTGTGGTCTTTCCAAATTTTTTCTTGTGATTGACTTCAAGTTTCATAGCATTGTGGTCTGAAAATATGCACATTATAATCTCAATCTCAACCTTTTTGTACTTCTTGAGGGCTGATTTGTGACCCAGTATGTGATCTCTTCTGGAGAATGTTCCATGGGCACTCAAAAAGAGTGTGTATTCTGCTGCTTTAGGATGAAATGTTCTGAATATATCTCTTAAGTCCATCTGGTAGAGTGTCATACAAAGTCATTGTTTCCTTGTTGATTTTCTGCTTAGATGATCTGTGTGTTGATGTAAGTGGGGTGTTAAAATTCACTGTTGTTATTGCATTATTTTCAATAAGTTTCTTTGTTATTAATTGAATTCTATGTTTTGGGTGCTTCCAAGTTGGGTGTTTAAATATTTATCATTGTTATATCTTCTTAATGGATAGACCCCTTAATTATGATACAGTGCCCTTCTTCATCTCTTGTTACAGTCTTTGGTTTAAAATCTAGTTTATCTGATATAAATATGGCTACTCCAGCTTTCTTTCAATGGCCACTAGCATGACAGGTGGTTCTCTATCCTTTTGCTTTCAATCTGCAGACATCTTTAGGTCTAAAATGAGTCTCTTGTAAGCAGCATATAGATGGGTCTTGTTTTTTTGTCCATTTTGATACCCTATGTCTTTTGAGTAGAGCATTTAGTCCCTTTACATTCAGAGTGATTGTTGATAGATATGAATTCAATGGTTTTGTGTTACCTGTAAAGTTGGTGTTTCTGGTAATGTTCTCCATTCCTTTCTAGTGTTTGCTGATTTGGTCCTTTTTTCCCTCACTCAGAGTGCCCTTTAATATTTCTTGCAGGGCTAGTTTAGTGGTCATGAATGCCTTTAGCTTTGTTTGTCTGGGAAATTCTTTATATCTCCTTCTATTCTGAATGACAGCCTTGCTGGATAAAGTGTTCTTGGCTACATATTTTTTCTATTAAGCTTTGAATATATAATGTCACTTTTTTTCTGGCCTGCCAAGTTTTTGTGAACAGATCTGCTATGAACCTGATCTGTCTTCCCTTGTAGGTTTTTTTCCCCTTGCTGCTTTCAGGAGTCTTTCCTTGTCTGTGTATTTTGTGTTTGATTCTGATATGTCTTGGTGATTGCCAGCTTTTGTTGAATTTGATGGGAGCTTTCTGTGTCCTTTGGATTTTGATGTCTGCTTCCTTCCCAAGGCTACAGGATAAATAAAATAAATCTTCTCAAATAAACCTTCTGCCCCTTTTTTTTCTTTCTTCATTTTCTGGGACTCCTATGATAAGAATGTTATTACGCCTTATGAGTTGCTGAGTTCCCTAAGTCTACATTCGTGATCCAATACCTTTCTTTCCCTCTTTTTTTCAGATTTATTTTTTCCATAATTTTATCTTTTATATCACTGATTCATTTCTCTACTTCATCCATCCTCATTATCATGGTATCCATTCAGGTTTGTATCTCAGTTATAGCATTTTTAATTTTGGCCTAAGTAGTTTTTATTTCTTTTACCTCTGCAGTAAGGGATTCTCTAGTGTCTTCTATCTTTTTCCAAGCCCATCTAGTATCCTTACAATTGTCTTAAATTCTAGTTCAGACATCTTAATTATATCTATATTGATTAAATCCCTGGCCATATTGATTAAATCCCTGGAAGATGTAGGTGAATTGCTACATCTTCCCATATTGTCAAGATGGGGGGAAAAAAAGGAATCAGATCCTAGGTATGTTTTGCTCTGCTTGTTAAAAGAAGCTAGATCCTATATATATATTAATTTATATACAAATTCAGAAAAAATTAAAAATTGCTTTTTCTGTATCTCAAGGTGGTGAGGGGAACAAAGGAAGCTAGATCCTGTTTCACTTAGAGCTGAAGCTTTGTAGCACTCTCTGATCAATAGACTTGGTGCATGTGAGGGGTTTGTGCTGGTCTCCTGGGTTGGGGGCCTGTTGTGCGGATTCTCAGATGGACTTGCCCTAGTGGAGATGCACCTTCAGAGTGCAGGGGTCAGGGCTTCGTGTAAGTGACTGTGTCCTCCTTGGCAGTTCTACTTTGATCACTGAAGTTTATTAGTACTGATGAGCAGGGTCAAAATGGTGAAAATGGTGCAGCCCAATCTCCCTTCCTGGAGTAGGGAGCTCACACCAATCACTCTTCAGAAAACCCTCACAGAAGAGCAAATAATCGCCTCTCTTGTATCCCCAGTTTCCACCAAATCCCCACCCTGCCTGCATCTGAACTGTCCACTTGCCAGGTGGCACAGCACTCCTGTGTTTTATTCAAGTTGAAGGCTGGGTTTCAAAACTCCATATTTTAGAGATCCAAGGAGCATGGACTCAGGTTGATCCTCTGGGAGGTGGTCTCACTGCACTGTGGCTGGTGCCAGCTTGCCCCAGAAATTGGTTGTATGACTGCACAGTGGTTCAGAATTCATGCTAAAGCTCAGCAGAAAGCCTCATTGCCCTCCGCCACCAACCCTTTTCCTTTCTTAGTGAACGGGGAAAGCTCAATGGCACCCTTTGGGTCTTCTGCCCTGGAGAGGCTCTGATACCTCTCCCAAATGTATTCCAAGTTTCTCCCTGTGCAACCCAGGGATCCTCAGACCACACTGCCTGTTCCTGGGTCTCTGCCTTCCTTCCATACCAGAGCACCACTGAGCCCTCCAGGTGTGACCTGGGCAATGGCACGAACCTCAGAAACTTCAGCCTCCGGACTCTGCTGTTTACAAAAACTTGCGGTATTCAGTCCCTCTCCTTTTCACAGTCAGTGGTTCTGAGCAAGAGTTTTTCTTGTGCAATTCCCCACATGTACTTTTACCCTTTCTATGTCTCTCTTTCTTTCTCTCTTGCTCCTCTCCCCATGATCAGTGCTTCCTCCCCATTGTAGCACCTGCAGCAATTCTCTGCTCCACGTCAACTCTCCACAGCTCCTGCTTCCCACAATGTAGTGGTTTGTTTGCCTCTAGTTGTGCATTTTTGCTCTCTAGTCCTCAGATTGATTTCTTGAGTCTTCAAAATGATTTGATATTTATATAGCTGTGTTCAAGGGATGAGGCAAGCCTAGGGTTCCCTACTCTTCCACCGCCTTAACTCTTCCTCCAGAAGTCTTTTTAAGTTCTTATTTGATTATTTGAACATTTTAAGATGATTCACATAGTTAAGTTTTTAAGGTTCTTTGAAGATGTAAAAGTGAGAAGATTAGTGGAATCAAATCATTTTGTTTATGTGAATGACCCTTAATGCATGTTGAATATATATATTCCTGAAAGGATGATCTTAAAAATAGTTATATATAATGAATCTAATTTTATCAAGGAAAATTTACAGGTGTCTTTCCATAAAAAAAAGTATCTCCAAAGCATATTAAAATCTATGCTAGGGATGCCTGGGTGGTTCTGTGCATTGAGCATCTGCTTTCAGCTCAGGTCATGATCCCATGGTCCTGGGATTAAGTCCCATATCAGGCTCCTTGCTCAGTGGGAAATCTGCTTCTCCCTCTGCCTGCCACTTCCTCTGCTTGTACCCTCTCCCTCTCTCTCTCTCCAAATAAAGAAATAAAATCTTAAAAAAAAAAAAAACCTATGCTATAAGGAAACATATCAGCTCACCTCCAAAACACCCAGCCTATATTTGGTGTCCTCATTTTAGGATTAATTCAAAGCCTCTCCAATAAGAAATGAATACCTCAACACAGACTGCTTGGGAGGAACACATTGTGGGACACAGGAACTAGGATCCACATCAGACAAGGGTGTAGATTATTCTCTTGACCATGCTATTTATTAGTTATTTCTAATACCCTGATTAAGAAATAGATATCAAAATATATGAGTGAGAGAGAGAAAGAGAAAAAGGGAAAGCATGTACATATATGTATGCATATACATATACAGATACATATATTTGTAACAATTTGTTGAGCTCAGTAAAATGTATAGTACAGGGCACCTGGATGGCTCAGTGGGTTAAGCCTCTGTCTTCGGCTCAGGTCCGGATCCCAGGGTCCTGGGATCAGCCCTGTGTCAGGCTCTCTGCTCAGCGGGGAGCCTGCTTCCCCCCCGCCCCCCTCCGCCTGCCTCTCTGCCTACCTGTGATCTCTGTATGTCAAATAAATAAAATATTTAAAATAGAGGGGGAGGAGTCAAGATGGCGGAGAAGTAGGAGGCTGAGACGACATCAGCCAGCAGGAGATCAGCTAGATAGCCTATCAAACCATTCCGAACACCTACAAATCCAACAGGAGATCGAAGAGAAGAAAAACAACAATTCTAGGAACAGAAAATCGACCACTTTCTGAAAGGTAGGACCAGCGGAGAAGTGAATCCAACGCGACGGGAAGATAGACCCCAGGGGGAGGGGCCGGCTCCCGGCAAGCGGCGGAGCACAAAATCAGAACTTTTAAAAGTCAGCTCCACGGAGGGACATCGCTCCAGAGGCTAAACTGGGGTGAAGACCTCGTGGGGACAGCGTGGACTCAGGTCCCACGGGGTCACAGAAGGATCGGGGGTGTCTGAGTGTCGCAGAGCTCACAGGTATTAGAGTGGGGAAGTCGGCTGCGGAAACAGAGCCGAGATTTCCTAGTGGTCTGTGACACGGACCGGTGCTCTGTGGCACTGGCCGGTGCTCGGTACGAGGGGTCCCCACAAGATCCGGGGAGACTCCGACCCGGGAGAGCTCAGGGATCTACGGGCTCCGGAGACTCCAGGTGGGACTCTGCCAGAGACAGAGACGCTTGATCACAGGCTGGGTGAGCTCGGAGCACTCCCAGAAGCCAGTGAGACGGGACTGCTTACGCAGGATTTTCTCTGAGCGCGGTCTGCAGGCGCGCGCGGTCTGCGGGTGCGCTGTGTCTGCGGGCGGACGCGCGCATACTCTCCGGCGCAAACGTGGGCGAGGGAGTCTGGAGGGATTAAACGCTTTTCCCTGAAGGCGCGCTGAAGACTGGGGCCCCTAGCCCTCGGCTCCTCTGAACCGGAGATTGGGAGGCCGCCATTGTCATTCCCGTCCTCCAGAACTCTACAGAAAGCGCGTTAAGGGAACAAAAGCTCCTGAAAGCAAACCTGAGAGGATTACTTAGCCCGGCCCCTGGTAAGGGCGGTGCAACTCCGCCTCGGGCAAAGACACCTGAGAATCACTACAACAGGTCCCTCCCCCAGAAGACCAAAGAATTACAGCCAAGACCAAGTTCACTTAACAAGGAGAACAGCGGATTCTTATCTGGACAAAATGACAAGGCGGAAAAACTCACCACAAAAAAAAGAGCAGGAGACAGGACCGAAGGCTAGGGACCTAATCAATACAGACATTGGTAATATGTCAGATCTGGAATTCAGGATGACGATTCTCAAGGTTCTAGCCGGGCTCGAAAAAGGCATGGAAGATATTAGAGAAACCCTGTCAGGAGAAATAAAA
>ML106534.1:62986-80875 GCA_003697995.1 Taxidea taxus jeffersonii
TAAATAAATAAATGAAATGTATAGTATAGTGTCATTTTGTTTCCTTTAAAGCAATCTAAGGAACCAGCTATCAGTAGTAATATATACAGGGTCTTCAGATATTTAGGACCTTATCCATTATAATTAATTCTGGTGCTCCAAATGGATAAAGCTAGATAAGTAGATCTCTTATAAATCTCTGTCTCAATAAGGCTACTTTCAGATTGGGTTGGCTGCTGGTTGCAGTAGTACATTGTTAATGGCTGCCCCATGTGCTAGAATACGAGTCACTTTAAACGATTCCCATAAATCAGTCTCCGACAATGTTTGCATATAGTATAGAATTTACTCTTGTTACTTGGGGGAAGTTCCTGGTAATATTCTTCCTCCTCCTCCTCTTTTTTATCCATCACTTCCCCAACCTTCATCATTGCTCACGCTTAAAGCCTTGCCAAAATTTACATCTATCCAGAACTGAAATGAACCACAGTAAATAAAAAATTCCAGTTGTGACCCCAACTGGATATATTTGCCACCCCAAGTCTCAGAGTTAGAGCATTATGAAGCTAATGCTTTTTCCTGGCCTCCCACCACTAAAGACTGTTTTGATCTTTCTTACTTGGGTGTCAGATCACAAAATTCATTCTGTGTGCACACTCTTGGGCTTTTTGGTGGGGGGGGGGCAATGTTACTCACCAGGTATATTTGGTCATCAAAATATCTGCCGTGTCTGCTTTTTTTCAAATGCATTAGCAAATATTTTGTGAAGTGAATTCCAATTTATTATTTTGGGACACTTTTATGTATGTCTGGGACTCAAGCTGCTTTCTGGTCTAGCTGCAGATTTTGTTTTAGGACTATTACACATTTTTCAGCAGTCCACTAATGAGCCATTAAATGAAACTAACTTGCTCACTGCAACCTAACCAACCCCAGGCCATCACACACACACACACACACACACACACACACACACACATTGTCTTATTTATTTCCTGTTGTTTGGAATAATTCTTCTTTCCACATACTTGGAAAGGTTCTTAAGGAGATGAATTCATTCCTTAGATTTGGCATCTTAAGAAGATGCTAATAAAAATCTGAAGACAGAACAAAGGCCCAACCCAAGACAAAATGATGGCAGATGAAGCTTGGAGTTTGGACTCCAACCTCCCCCTCAATGCCATTTCTCCATTCTTGTCCTTACTGTCTTGGGACATCCTAGTCCCCATAGCATGAAAGAGAATGATCTCACTGAGATCCTATATCAACCAACTGTAATTTACTATAAAGGCACTGGTTCTTACCTCGGGTTAATTTTGCCATTCAGGAGGCATTTTACAATGTCTGAGGACATTTTTGGTTGTCACAGCTAGAGGAGGAGGTGTGCAACTAACATCTAGGGGATAGAGACCAGGGATACTCTAAAAACCCCACAGTCTCACAATGCACAAAACAGCCCCCACCACAAAGAATTATACTGCCCAAAGGTATTAGTGATGTTACCTGCTACTCTTTTTAGAGTTTCTTTATCCTTTAAATGGGATCAGGAAAGAAACAAACTTAAACCTGTAATCTTATCTCCTATAATTTCAGAGGTAAAAATGGGACACAAGACCTATCAGCTTTCAGAGATTTAAACATAGCCAGAGATTTCTATCACATACCACATAACCCCCATCACACACACACACACACACACACACACACACACACACACACACACAGTGTTTCACCTCCCAGAGAGGAGACGAGCAGGGACCAGAGCCCAACACTGGCACTTAAAATCTTGTTCTCCTTTATAAGCTCCTTCTTCCAATCCAGAAAAGAACCTCTTCTTGCCATGGTGGAGAAATTTTCTCTTAAATCAAAGGATTATTCCAGACTTTGTGGTTCATATTGTCAACTCTGTGTTCTCTATCTCTGTATCCACCTATAGCTTTTACTATTTTAAAAGCTTTTGAAATGATAAAAGAAATATAAATAGATAGCTAAATAAAAATAGTTTTCTCTTTTAGATGCTTTGCTTTTGCAATTGCAGTCATGTCTTTCAAAAAATGTTGCTTCTGCTATAGGTTATAGAAGACAATAAAATAATTCAAACACAATAATTTAGATTTTATCTTTTTCTCTATCATTCCTATCCTAGTGGTCATGGCTTAAAGATGAAAACTTTCATCACCATGAAATGGTGGGAGAGATATAAAAAGAAAGTGAATTGGGAAATATATAGCTTACTAACATAATTCATAATGTAAATTTCCTTTCTTTTTTCCCCCCTGTAAACCATGGCCTGATGTTTATTCTCATCTAAATTCTTCCCTTCTAAGCAGGTGGGATTATGACTCTTTGCAGAATCTGTTTCTTTAGAATATAATGCCAATCTCACTGAGATGTTATTATCAAGACCTAGATACTGGATGAATTACTCACACACACACACCCCAACCTTACATGTCCCTGCTTCTTCTTGGTGGTTCGTACTACTCCCCCAGCCTCAAGGGGTCTGGCCTTAGGAGCATGAGAAGCTTCCCTGTGTATGAGTCTGACTCCACAGGTTTCAGTGACAGGTAGGGAATGAGTCACTGCTCAGATCCTGGCTTTGACCTTGAAGGAAAGTAGGCATCAGCTGAGCCTGGCCTGACCCCAGGATGTGGGCTCCATTCTCTGGTCTCCCTCTGACTTCCAGAGAACTGCGAACCACCGTCTGAACTCTAGCTGCCCCCCCCCCCCCCCCTTTTTTTTTTTTTTTTTTGTATAAAACCGCTATCACAGTTCCATTTCCCTACCAAAAGGATACCAGAAAGGAGACCAAATCTTAATTGTCACCGTGGAAATCTTCCTCTCCAAGATCCTTCTCTTGCATTTTGGGCTAATATCAATGGAATCAGTCTTTTAAAAGAAAGCTTTAATTTTTGTCAATGTTCACAGTCTAAGATAGAATCCTAATTTTTCATGGCATTGCTCCCTTCCCCCTCTTTTCTTACTTCTGCTTATTATTTCTGGAGGTTTAAAGTGTTCTGTAGTGTACGGCCATACCACCCTGAACGCACCCGATCTCGTCTAAAGCGTTCTGTAGTATACTTTCAAGATAAATATTACTAAGTCCACTGTTCTAAAACCCAAATCTGATTCCTCTCCGCATAAATCATTTCTCCTAGGGTCAAAGTCCTGGCCTCAAGCTGACTTGCTCCAATTCTCATGTATGGTTTGTAATAGTCCATGTTGCAGAGGAGTTTTTGAAATTCTAGGTCGATGTTCCCAGAAGAAATAGAGGGGAAGGGGGCAAAAATAGATACAATCTTTTCCTACAACTGAACTATACCTAGAAAGGAACTCTCGATTCCTCCCCTTCGTTCCTGAATCACAAAGAAAGGATGAAGTCTAGATGGGAATAAAAATATTTTGATGCTAAATGATACTAAATTATACTTTAGTGATTTTGATTCTAAATTATATGTTCTTTTTAATTCTTTTTACTGCACTTCCCCTCCCCCAGTTCTTTTATACCTCTCCCACCATTTAATTATCAGTGATAGCTTTTTTCATTGCTCTGCCCACAAAACGAGAGTGAAGACATTCCAAAACCATGAATTTCTGAATGGACTTTTGTTGAACACATTGTATGGAAGCAAAAGTAAGAGCCAAGTTTTGTGGGAAGCAAAGATATTTTTGTTTGATTTGCTTAGTTTGGATATTTTGTTTTCTGAAATTCCAAAAACTTGACTATTCTAAGCAAGATGAAAGCTAAAAACTAGATTATAGAGTTTCAAAAATAAACAATAAAATTGAAGTGTTTACAGAATGATAATGTTAGTTATTCTCCCACCCACGAGAAAAGTTAAATTAGAAAGAGGGAAGAGATGAAGTGGAAGAGATTGGAAATATTTAGATCCTAAAGAGAATATCTCTAAGAAATAAGGCAGGAGAATTAAAATTTTAGTTGTTCTAAATTGTTATAGTCCCTGTCTTCTAAGAAACAGATGCCAATATGGGATTAGAAATTAAAAGGGATTTATTGGAACAAGGAAACTGCGGGGGTGGGGAGAGCCAAGACAGTTGTCACAGCATCATCTGGATCCTGTGAAGGAGAAAAGGAGGGAAGGAGGGAGGGAAGACAGAGACATGAAAATCTAAGATTTTGGCAAAGCCTACAGGGAGTCCTCAAGCCAAAGTCGCCCATCAGATGAGCCCTGTGGCTTCCAGGTGGTTTTCTGACCTTAATATCCCAGCCATGCTCCTTACTGACTGAGAGCAGTCCTCAGAAAGTATGGCTTCACTCAAATACAGTGATGCATTTCTGAACATGGCAGGTAGAGTTGGGGATCAGATATATTCTCCACAGTCAGAGATCTGAGAGGCATGTTTTCATGATCACCACAGAAACCCATATCAGATTAGAGTAAATCTTACAGCAGAGAAGACTTGAGCCTTGTTTCTCACCTGAGAGAATGCAAGCCCAAGAGTCAAGCCGCAAGTCTAATACAACACATAGGTGGTCAAAGGCCAATGACAAACAAAGGGATCTTGGCAGATTGGCTTAGTGTAATATGATACAACATCCAAAAATCTGGCTGGGAATTAGTTAGGAAACTCACAGGATTATGGTGTCAGTGTGAATATGACACTAGATGTTGTGACCTGAGATGCAGGCAGAGACATGGATACCAGTTACCAGTGATGCCAGGAGTACACAGTGTCTGAAAACCAGGTGGGACTAACCACATCTCAGCTATCAGAGCACACCAAACAATGTGCACACATGAAGAGGAGCTACACCACAGCAAAGGCTAGTGTGGACTAGGGACACCTCAGTACTCACTGAAGTAGGCATTCAATGGTGATAGAGACCTCAATAACTAAAAATGAGTACAGATAGATGTCTGGACGAGGAGGGTAAGGAAGTTAACCAATGCTCTTCTCATCTGGTGCAGAGAAGCATTTGTGTTTTTGGTATCTCTAATCTTGGACCAAAATTAGTGCTACATGATTGTTGAATGAGAGCTTGATTACTTAATTTGGGGGTCATTATGTAGTTAGTGCCACGTATATACTTCAGCCATGAGAATACTAAGATGAGCATGTTCATCCAAGTTCACTAGTGAATAAGCAAGGAATGAATTACAATATTTATTTGCTTTTCACACTATGTATGTTTCTAATTAGTATGGAGCTAATATGTCTGAATAGTTTGTAAGTTGTTAATAATAAACAGATTTGGTTTCAAGAAAAAAAATTAATTCCAATAAGAGCTGACTCAAGTGATTGCAGGAGAAGCTAAGTATTAACCCTATGGCAAAGTGCTAGAACTGCTCTAACAGTGGAAATAAGTGGAAATGGGGAGATCAAGATTCCTCCTTTGGTTAAGCAAAACTGTGAGGAAGTATTAGCAGCTGTAGTTTGCATTTCTGTGGGCTACACCATTCTGGAGATAATGAGCAGAAGCTGAAACATAACTTCTCTTCTCCTGGCTCTACTCTATTCACAGTTCTGGGGCCTCCATGCCCCATTCAAAGCCCGATTCCTCTGTTTAGGTTGTATCTTCCAAATTTAAGCTCTGGCTCCTGCACTATCATATGGTATCTGATAAGTGTCCTCCATCCACCTTCCTGTACCCAAACGCTTTGTTGCTTTTTATGCCTCTGAAAACAGAGTAATGGCCACCTTTGCTCCTGCCTCCCTGCATGAGTTCAGAGGAGGAAAATGCTTCTGCTTGAGAGGATAGGAAGCTACGGGTGCTGTTTCTCCTCTTCTTCTCAGTCATTATATAAAAAGTAACATTTGTGTTGATTTGTGAAGAAAGAGGTTTTCTCCCCAGCTGCTATAAGTGGGCCTATATAGTTCAAACCCATGTTGTTCAAAGGTCTAAGGCATATATATATATATATATATATCTTGATCCATGGGGATCCATGAAGTCAAAATGAATTTAATAATAATACTGCAGTAGGTAAAATAAAGCTCTCCCAATGATGTCCATGGTCTAATTTCAGAAATTTGTGAATATATTAACATTACATGGCAAAGATAATTAAGATTGTAGTTGTTAGTAAGATTAAATTTGTTAATCACCTGACCTTAAAACAGACTATCCTGGATTACCTGGGTGAGCCCCATGTAATCATAAGGGTCCTTAAAAGTGGAAGAGGGAATCTAAAGGAGAAAACCAGAGAGAAGGCAGTGTGAGAGGACTGGGTTTAACAATTGCTGTCTTTGAAGATGAAGAAGGGGCCATAGGCTTAGTAATGTTGGTGGCCTCTTGAAGCTTGAAGGAAAAGACAAAAAAACTTATTCTCTCTGATCTTCCAGAAGGAACACAACCCTGCCAATACCTTGATTACCTTGATTTTTCCTCCATGAGACCCTTTTTGGACTTCTGACATCAACAACTATAAGACAATAAATTTGTGTTGTTTTAAGCCACTGTGTTTTTAATGGTTTGTTATAGCAGCACTAGAAAACTTATACAGATACTAAGATATTATTTGACTTTTCCATTCTCATTCTTTCATGAGTGTATGACCAGATTATCCAAAAAGGATCTGAATGCAATAATATAACAGATTAAATGCAGAAGCAGATATGAAAATCCATCTGTCTTCTATTAAGGTAACATAAAAAGATTTTGTAAATATGTAAAGCAGCACCATTCTTTTTTTTTTTGCCATCACTTTTTTTAAATTGTTTTTTTTATTTAAACATATAATGTAACCCCACCACCCTCTCCCAACCCCCCTCCCCCCCAACCCCCCTCAGTTTGTTTTATGACATTAAGAGTCTCTTTTGATTTGTCTCCCTCCCAATCCCATCTTGTTTCATTTTTTCTTTTCCTACCCCCTTAACCCCCACCCCCGTAAGCAGCACCATTCTTATAAATTTCTGGAAAATACAAGTTATTTCTCATAAAAAATGTTAATTATCTTAACATGTAATAGATCTAGGTTCAAATTTCTAATATGGTAAATATGTAACCCACATAAGCAAAAGCTTTGGGGTTCTCAAAAATTTTTAAGAGTATAAAAGGGATACTGACACAAACAAACCAAAAAAACCCACCTCAGAACTACTATCATTATAGGAACTCCTAAATCTAGTAGATAATCATGTCCTCTAATATCCAAGATTATACAAATATACGAAAGGGACATGGCACAAGTAAATCTCATATCAAAATGAGAAATGAACAAGGATTCATGAATAAGAGGGTCATTTTGGGACGAGCAGGCCAGAGAGGATAATTCTGGAAGGACATGTCTCAAAAGATGCTGGGGTTTTGTGAGAGTCTAAGAGGCTCTAATAGGAATGGGAGAAACAGAGAAAACACTTGTTTTCATGTTTTATATATAAATTCGGTATCTTACACTGCCTTCTCTGCTAGGAAATGAAAAAGAAACTAAATAAAATAATACATACATACATACATACATACATAAAATCCTTTTGGAGTGTTTAATATCTGTCTGGATTTACCCATGTTGTTTGAAATAAACAGGTTAGAGGTGCGTGGAACCCAGACTGAATAAAGGTCAGTAGTCTCACTACAAAATATAATTGACATCCTGAGGAAATGTCCTGTTAGAAGACATGGGAGAGTCTGAAACTTTTATTTAAGACAACTTGCTCTTGAGAACTGCATCATCTCTCCTCAATACTACTTTACTCAGATTGGAAAAACAGGTGGTTTCCCTGTGGGGAAGATTTCAAGCTTTCTAAACTAAACAAACTTCTTACACTTGAATCAGAAGAGCTCCCAGTGGATCACTAAAGCTATAGCCATAGGTTACTTAGGCAGAGACCACTTACAGACTGCTGTACTTGGCTGGGAACCAAGAAAAAGGCAAAAGAAGCTTTCGAGCAGCCCAACAGAGGTTAAGGATTCCCAGCGTTAAGCTGATACAATTTGCCATTATGACAGCCTCTTTAGCTGTTGTTAACTCTAATCCTATCATTGTCTAACATCCTTGCTGGTATGATGCCTGGACCACAGAGGCCCCAAAAGAAGCAGAAAAGTTAGAATTAGAAGGTCAAGAAAAGGAAGCACCTCAGGCAAGCACCCTAATAGAAAGTGGCACTTATTTTTTGCATTCCACTGCCTTCGAATATATCTTCCCTAATCCTAATAATCCTGAAAGGTAACTGCTATTTCTATTTTATATGTGAAAATCACTGGAACTTAGAGAGTTTCAGTTCTGTGCCTTGAATCACATAATAGGCCTAGACCTAGGGAGGAATCCACACTGAGTACAAATCACGTAAGTCAATAGGTCTATAAATGACAGCATTTTCCTCCTCCCAAATGGGCTTCTCATCAAAAATCATTGAGAAACAAAATATATAGATGTGTTGCCTCATAAAAGACATACACAACAAAGCTTCTGGATAAAAATATCTTGAAGATTGCATTCAGTGCTTAAAAGTTGTGACTCCATAAAATCCAGTTGCCAAAATAAAATATATTCATTAAAATGTACTCATGCTCTCTCTCTGGTCTTTTTTCATTGCATGGTCCCTCATAGAAGGAATTCAGAAAAAAGCTATTTAAATAAAGAAGTAGATGATTTTAATGAAGCCATGTTTTTAAAAGGCTGCTTTTGGGGCACCTGGGTGGCTCAGTGGGTTAATGCCTCTGCTTTTGGCTCTGGTCGTGATCCCAGGGTCCTGGGATCAAGCCCTGCATCCAGCTCTCTGCTCAGTGGGGAGCCTGCTTCCCTCTCTCTCTCTCTGCCTGCCTCTCTGCCTACTTGTGATCTCTCTCTCTCTGTCAAATAAATAAATAAAATCTTTAAAAAAAAATAAATAAAAGGCTGGTTTTATTTTATCTAATGAAATCTATTTCAGAATTAGGTCAGAAATACTTTTCTCTGCAAAGACTTACAAAGCCAGAATGTCTAGAGTTCATTAATGAGAAGGGTAAAAACATCCAGTTGAGACACTTTGGAGAAAAAAACAGTCAAGTGGCCCAAGGGGACCTAAGCTCCCCTGGAAATGCCTCAGATAAGAATAAGGCTGAAGTGGGGCACCAGAGAAGGAAAGGATGAGTGTGCAATGTTTCTTTAAAAAAAAAAAAATCCTAGTGGCCATTTCCCTTCCATGTGTCTCAGGAAACTACCAGTCCCTTCTGAATCCTCTTTCTTCACAAATTCCTTTCCTTCTCCTCCTTTCCTCCCATCCATTCCCTCCCTTCTCTTTTCTCTTCTCTCCTTTCTCTTTTAACTGGTCCTTTCCTTTCATCTATTCTTTTAGTCTTTGTACATTTTTCTCTTTATTTCTATTTTCTTCTTTCCTTTTATTTCACTGTTTTCTTGACATCTTTATTGTTTAAGGAAATACTTCAAAGAACCATGCTTTCTTGAGAAATTTCACATCTTTTTTGTAATTTGGTCAGACCTGGTGGAAAGGGCCTCTGAACTGCCTCCGCTATCTCCAAAGGTATAAGGATTCCATCATGGAACTACAGCTATAACACTCTAGCATGAAATTCATCTTTGTCTTTTAAGGCTACAGATTGTACATTTCAACTATAATCACCTCTTTAAAAATGCAGCAAATTCAACTCTTATTTTTCCAAAGAATCTCAAGGACATAAATAATGTATCCAGCTGAATTTAAAAAGACATTAAGTTCAATGAGAGCAGGGACCATGCTTCTCCTTTCATGTATTTATTTTTTCTTAACTCCATGTACCAATTCTATACCATGCAAAGCAGACAGAAGACAATGCATATTTGTGGATGGAAGAATGAATGGGTGAAAAATTCTGTAATTTGCCCATCTATAGATATTAATTCAGACCAAAATATTAAAGAAGTTTTAAACCAAAAGGCTTTAAGTTGCATAATAGTTCTGAATAGAAATTGACTAAACCTTTTATTATTTCTTTGCTCTTTGTTTTAATGGGAAGAGTCTAAATGGTAAAAATTGTGTGTAGTAAAACTTAAGTTAACCAGAAAATCAGAATATATAATCAGTGAGACTTTTTAACTGTACTTTCAGGGAGGTAGGACATATAAAGGACAGAAAAACTAAGCAGGAATATTGAAAAAACATATCTGAATTTTGAAGATATTTTCAAGTCAATATGTGTAATGCAAACTAGTCTCTTACTCTAATTTACATCTACCAGAACTCACTAGTTAATGCACTGGGAGGTAGAGGTCTCTACAGTTAAGTTGCCGGCCCTGAAGGATCTCTTTTCTATTATATGTACATATGCACATGCACAGACTTGTTGATTGATTACATGAATATGTATGAGCCTCTTCATCAAAAAAATACTAAAATCCTCACCTTACATGATCTCTCTCCGTTTAAAAAAAGTTTTTCCCAAACTCTACTTCTCTGAATCCACCCCCCAAAATTACATAAGTCTAGAAAAAGGAGGTGCTTGTGGCCTGTGAAATCTCCAAGTCAAGGAGAACAATGATCAATATATCTTTTATTGTTCTCAGGGATAAATGGAAAACCAGCAAAATAACAGTACATGTTTAATAGTTTTTTTTTTAATATTTTATTTATTTATTTGAGAGAGAGAGGGCATGAGAAGTGGGAGGGTCAGAAAGAAGCAGACTCCCTGCCAAGCAGGGAGCCCAATGTGGGACTCAGTCCCGGGACTCCAGGATCATGACCTGAGCCGAAGGCAGTTGCCTAACCAACTGAGCCACCCAGGCGTCCCCATGTTTGATAGTTTTTATAAACATCAAATCATTGAGGGGAAAAGACATGAATTTATCTGCCAATGAACTCACAATACAGCTACCAAAAAAGTCACTGAAGGTACCAACATGAAGAAAGGATAATTTGGCTAGGGAAGGAATGGTTTTAAAGGTAAAATATCAGGACCTCTTGAATTCACAAATACATAAAAATATGTATAAAGAAACATAAAAATACGTTTCTTCTTTTTAAATCATTAAAGCCAAGGCATAGTGGAATAGAGAACAAAATTCCACTAAAAGTTGCTTTGAATAATGCTACAATGAACATTGAAGTGCAGATAATGTCTTTGAGATAGTGATATTTCCTTCAGATATACATCCAGAAGTAGAATTGTTGGATCACATAATATTTTTATTTTTAACTTTTTGAGGGGCCTCCATTCTGTTTTCCATAGTGACTGCACCAGTTTACATTCTCACCAACAGTGCACAAGGATTCCCATTTCTTCACATCCTCACCAACATTTGTTATTTCTTGTCTGTCTGTCTGCCTTCCTTCTTTCCTTTCTTTTTTGACATACTAGATACACTATCAGAGTAGAATCTCTTGTCTTGTTGATAACAGACATTCTAACAGGTGTGAGGTGATATCTTAATATGGGTTTGATTTACATTTCCTGATGGCTAGTGATTTGAGCATCTTTTCACATACTTTGTTGTCCATTTTTATATGTCTTTTGGAAAAATTTCTGTTCACATCTTCACATTTTTAAATAGATTGTTTTTTTGCTATTGAGTTGTATGAATTCCTTACATATTTTGGATATTGACCCCTTATCAGAGCCATGGTTTGCAATATATGTGCATATCAAATCATACCATACATCTTAACCTTACAGAAAATTATATGTCACATCTCAATAAAACTATACAAATTTAAATTTTAAAATGTTGGTTTGACTCTGGAACCTTCAATGAATTCATACTTTTTATATTTTATATTTGTTATTTATCTATTATATTTGTATTTATTATTTATTATATTTTATTATATTTTATGTTTATTATTTATTATATTTTATATATCTTTATTATTTTTATTTTTATTTATTAATTTTTGGTTGATTTTTATACTATTTATTATATTTTATATGTCTATATTAATATATAATATATGATTTGTATTAATATATTTAATATATGGTTGAATATATGCATATTATTTATATTTTATATTATATTTATGATATATTAATATATTTAATTAATAATTCAATTGTTGATTATATAATTATATTATATATTATATTAATGGTATACTGTTCATATATCAATATTTTATATTATTATTTATACTTTTGTATTTTTATATTATTTCATATTCATACTTACTCTTAAATATGAAATATTTAAGAATTTCTGCCTCAATATCCCTCTGTATAAATGCTTATCATCTTGCTACTTATATATCTGTTTAGCCCAGGTAAGGTCAGGTGACCTGAGGCCTATGATAAAAAGTCCACTGCAATGAATCCAAGGTCTTTGAAGCCAGAGAATTTTTTTCTGTCCTTGCATCTGATAACTACATTCAGTATCTTTTTGAAAACCTAGTGATTCTCATTCACTAACTTTTAAGGGAAAGGGCCAAATGAGGATGAGCACTTAGCTTTTAAAAGAGCCATTGCAGTCATCTTTATTAAAATTTAAACTGTAACCACCTTTATTAAAGTTCAATTCCATTAGTCATTTACTGAGATTATGTCTCTTCTCTGAGTAACTCGGGAACCATGAAAATAAGCTCCAGAAATGAAAAGTCAAATTTAGTTCAAAATACAACAGAGGACTAGATCAAGTTAAAGTCAGAGAAGAGGAAGAAGAGAGTCAACAATAGCATAGCTTCCTGTTGTCCAAAAAACATTATACATCCTGGCTTAATCCTTGCATCTCTGGCAAGCTCCTTCTCTGATATGACTCTGGATCCCAGGAAAGAGTCATCAAGGAGACTTGTCCTTAGGATTTTAGGATTTGAGATCCAAAATATGCACTAAACACGTTTTCCTCCTTAGAAAATTATAGTAGCTCTATACCAATACTTATACCAAGAGTTACCAATAAAAAGCAACTCTAAACAGCAAACAGGCACTACACATTGGAGCTTGTAGCAGAGATTGCCAGTGTCTGCCTGGTGCAGTCTGTCTTCCCTCTTTCCCCTTTCCTCCTCCGTTATATTCCCAATTTTTAGCCAGGCAAATTGTTACAGTGCACGAAGACTCTAGTTTTCAGCCTCTTTTCCACCTAGGAGTGGAAATACAGTGAAGTGATTTGATAAAATTCAACTATATGAGGGAAAAAAATAACATTTAGTAAATTAGAAATTGAAGAACTTCCCTAATATGAGAAATGGTATCTGAAAAAAAATTCTACAATAAATATTATCCTTAATAGTAAATTTTTTTAATATTTCTCTTTGAGGTAAGAAACAAGAAAAAAATGCATGATATCACCATTTCTATTCAACATTACTCTGGAAGATCTAGTAAGCACTAAAAGGCAAAATAATAAAAAATTTAAAAACATTTACAGATTAGAAAGAATACAAAACTGCCATTATTCACATATGATATGATATGATGATGTGCACAGAAAATCCAAAAGAATTTTCAGGCAAACTATTAAGTTAATAATAGAGTTGAGAAAAGTCTCAGAATTAAAAAAAAAAAAAATCTAGGGGTTCCTGAGTGGCTCAGTGGGTTAAACCCTCTGCTTTCGGCTCAGATCATGATCCCGGGATCCTGGGATGGAGCCCCGCATCAGGCTCTCTGCTTGGCAGTGAGCCTGCTTCCTCCTCTCTCTCTTCCTGCCTCTCCATCTGCTTGTGATCTCTGTCAAATAAATAAATAAAATTTTTTAAAATAAAATAAAATAAAAATCTATACAAAAAAATAAACCATATTTTACTATAACAGAATCAAACAGAAAATGAACATTTTTTTAAAGATTTTATTTATTTATTTGACAAACAGAGTGTGAGAGAGGGAACACAAGCAGAGAGAGAGGGAGTGGGAGAAGCTGGTTTCTGCTGAGCAAGGAGCCTGATGCAGGGCTGATCCCAGGAGCCTGGGATCATGACCTGAGCCAGAGGCAGATACTTAATGACTAAGCCACCCAGGTGCCCCCAAAATGAACATTTTAAAAGAGAATTTGTAAGCCTATATAAACAAATAGAAAGTGCTTAGAATAAGTCTAGCAAAAGATATGCAAGATTTCTACAGGGAAATTCTAAAGCCTTATTTTAAAAATATGAAAGCGGAATTAAACAAATAGAAAAATATACACTGTTCATAGATAGGAAGACTCAATATTATAAAGGTATAAATTCTCTCAAATGGATTTATAAATTCAAAGCAATCTCAGTCCCAATCCCAAATGCATGCATGCATATGTGTGTGTGTGTGTGTGTGTGTGTATGTGTGTGTGTGTGTGATATTTCAAAAATAGTTGCCAAAAAAACGTAAGAAAATTCAAAAGGTCCAAACTACCGAAAACACTCCTCAAAATAAAGACAAAGGTGGAAGAATTTGTACTACCCAACAGGAAGATACATTATAAAGCTCTGATAATCAAGACTGTGTTTACTGACAAATATAGACAGAAGGATTAACAGAGCAGAATAGATACCCAGAAATAGAGCCATGCATATCCATTTACAATAGATACAGTACTTCAGACCACTGAGAAAAGATAAAATTTTTTTAAAAATTAATAAACTTTTAAAAGCAGTTTTAGGTTTATAGAAAAACTGGGCAGGGAGACTACAGAACAGAGTTCTTAAATGCCCTTCACTTCACCACCAATTTCCTGTATTATTTATGTTTTGTAACTGTAACATTTATTACAATTGATGAGGCAATGTTTATATATTAATTAAATCCACAGTTACATTAGGGTTCAGTCTTTGTGTTGCACATTTTATGGGTTTTGACAAATGTATAATGACATATCTCCATCATTTCTATATCATATGGAATAGTTGCACTGCCCTAAAAATCTCTTGTGATCTGCCTATACCTTCCCTTTCTCCTACCTCCAACTCCTGGCAACCACTTCTCTTTTTAATAGAAAACAAACCTTTAAATAAATGGTCTTAGGACTATTAACTATCCATGGATTAAAAAAAGATTAATTCTTACCTCACACCAAACACAGAAAAAATCACAGGTAGATTAAGTGTCTGAATGTAAAAGCCAAAGGGCATCTAGGTGGCTCAGTCATTAAGCATCTCACTTTTTTTAACCACAATGGTATGAAACTAGAAATCAATAACAGAAGGAAAACCATAAAATCTACAAATATGTGAAGATTAAACAACATACTCCTGATCAAGTAATGGGTCAAAGAAGAAATCAGAAGAGAAACAAAAAATACCTTGTGACAAGTGAACATGAAAACAGAACATACTAAAATTTATGGGATGTAGCAAAATTATAGGAAGGAAGTTTATAATGATAAATCTGTATATTAATAAAAAGGATCTCAAATAAACAACCTAAATTTACACTTCAAGGAACTAGATAAAGAAGAACAAACCAAGCTCGAAGATAGGAGGAAGGTAATAACAAAGATCAGAGTAGAATTAAATGAAATAGGTTAAAAAAACAGAAAAGGTACATGAAACCAATGTTGTTTTGAAAAAGATAAACAAAATAGACAAATCTTTAGCTGGACTAGGAAAAAAGAGGAAAGACTTAAATAAATAAAATCAGAAATGAAATAGCAGATATTACAATGATACCACAGAAATGTAAAAGATCATAAGAAATTATTATGAATAATTATAGGCCAACAAATTGGATAATCCAGAAGGAATCTATGAATTTCAGACATTCAGCCTAGCAAGACTAAATCATAAATTGATAACATCAACAGAAATAACAACTAAGGATATTAAATAAGTTATCAAAATCTTTCAACAAAGAAAAGCCCAGAACTTGATGGCTCCCAGATAAATTCTATCAAACATTTAAGAATTTATGCCAATCCCTTTCATAACTTTCCAAAAAATTTTAGAGGAAAGAACACTACCAAACTCATTTTATGAGGCCAGTATTACTCTGATATCAAAGCCAGACAAGTCAGTGCAAGAAAAGAAAGCTACAAGCTAATATCCAGGATGAACACAGATGCAAAAATCCCCCCAAAAAGTACAAAAAAATGGGGGCACCTGGGTGGCTTATTCAGTTAGGTGGCTGCCTTTGGCTCGGGTTGTGATCCCGGGGTCTTGGGATTGAGCCCCGCATCAGGCTCTCTGCTCAGCGGGGAGCCTGCTTCCCTTCCTCTCTCTCTGCCTGCCTCTCTGCCTACTTGTGATCTCTCTCTGTATCAAGTAAATAAATAAAATCTTTAAAAAAAAAAAAGAGGACAGTACACCATGATCAAGTGATATTATCATGGAATGCAAGGGATGGTTCAACATAAGCAAATCAGTCAATATGATAATCCACATTCACAGAATGAAGATACAAGTTATATAGTCATCTCAATACATAGAGAAAAAGCATTTGACAAAATTCAACATCCTTTCATAATAAAAATGCAACAAATCAGATATAGAAGGAATGTAATTCAATGTGAAGGCCATATATGACAACTCCAGAGCTAATATCATACTCAATAGTGAAAAGTTGAAAGATATTATTCTTAAATCGAGAACAAGACAGGGATGACCATACCTGCCAGTTGTACTGAACATAATACTGGAAGTCCTAGACAGAACAATTAGGCAAGAAGAAGAAATAAAAGACATCCAAATCAGAAGGGAAGAAATGAAATGGTCTCTACAGATGACATGATCTTGTTATATATAGAAAACCATAAAGGCTGCACCAAAAAGACTCTGAGAACTAATGAATAAATTCAGTCAAATTTCAGCATAGAAAATCAACATACAAAAATCAGTTGCATTTCTATGCACTAACAATGAACTATCCAAAAGAGAAGTTAAGAAAACAATCATATGTACAAGAGCATCAGTAAAAATAAAATATCTAGGAATAAATTAAACCAAGGGATCTGAAGATCTATACACTGAAAACTATAAAACACTGATGAAAGAAATTAGAGAAGATACAAATAAATGGAAAGATATCCCATGTTCATGGATTAGAAGAATTAATATTGTCAAGCTATCCATGCTACCCAAAATGCTCTACAGATTCAGTGCTATTTCCATTTTCACAGATATAGAAAAAAATCTTAAAATCCATATGGAACCATAAAGCTATACCATAAAAAGTAATTTTGAGCAAGAAGAACAATGTTGGAGGCATCCTACTTCCTGATTTCAAATTCTATTAAAACTCTAATAATCGAATAGTATGGTAGTGACATAAAAACAGACACATGGGGTTCCTGGGTGGCTCGGGTGGTTAAACATCCTACTCTTGGTTTTGGCTCAGGTCATGATCTCATGGGTTATAAAACTGAGCTCCATGTCAGGTTCTGCACTCAGTGGGGAATCTGGTTGAAGAATCTCTCCCTCTGCCCCTCCACCCACCCATTTTTTCCCCTCTCTCTCTAAAATAAATAAATACTTTAAAAAAAAAACAGAGACATAGAAAAATAGAATAAAATAACCCCAAAATAAACTCACACATATAGAGTCAAATAATTTTCTACAAAAACACCAACAATATATACAATAGGGGAAGGGTAGTCATTTTCATAAACAATGTTGGGAAAATCGGTTATCCACATTCAAAAGAACAAAATTGAACTGTTTTCTTATACCATATACAAAAATCAACTCAAAATGGATTTAAGAGTTAAACATAAGACAGACCTGAAACTGTAAAACTCTAGAAAGAGACAGAAAAACTCCTTGACATTAGTCTTGGCAATGATTTTCTAGATTTGACACCAAAAAGCACAGGCAACAAAAGCAAAAATAAACAAGTAGGTATACATCAAACTAAAAAGATTTTGCACAGAAAGGAATCAACAAACTGAAAAGGCAATTTATGGAATGAGAAAAATTATTTGCAAATCATATATTGAATATGGGGTTAATATTAAAAAATATATATGGAATTCACACAACAAACAAAAGAAACCCAAATAATCCAATTAAAATGAGCAGAGGTTCTGAACATTTTTCTAAAAAAGACACACGAGGGCGCCTGGGTGGCTCAGTGGGTTAAGCCGCTGCCTTCGGCTCAGGTCATGATCCCAGGGTCCTGGGATCGAGTCCCGCATCGGGCTC
>ML106535.1:0-21938 GCA_003697995.1 Taxidea taxus jeffersonii
AAAAATAATAATAAATAAAAGGCAATAAAGCTAGCTAATTAGAGCAGGGATTTTTTTTTTTCAATTTAAATTTAGGTAGTTAACATACAATGCAATATTGGTTTCTGGAGTACATTCAGTAATTCATCACACACACAACACTCAGCCCACCTCCCTCCATCAACCCTCAGCTGGTTCTCTATCATTAAGAATTTCTTATGGCTTCTTTCCCTCTCTCCTTTATTTCTTTTCCTTCTTCCCATATATTCATCTGTTTTCTTCCTTAAATTCCACATATGAGTGAGATCATATGGTCTTTGTCTTTTTCTGACTTATTTTACTTAGCATGATACACTCTAGCTCCACCAACATTGTTGCAAATGGCAAGTCTGGGTTTTTTGATGGCTGAGAAATATCCATACACACACACACACAGACACACCCCACATCTTCTTTATCCATTCATCAGTCAATGGACATTTGGGCTCTCTCCATAGTTTGGCTATTGTTGATAATGTTTTTATAAACATCAGTGTGCAGGTATCCCTTCAAATCTGTATTTTAGTATCTTTTGGCTAACTACCTCGTAGTACTGGGTCATAGAGTAGTTCTATTTTCAAAATTTTCAGGAACTTCCATACTATTCTCCAGAGCGAGTACATTCCCACTCGCAGTGTAAGAGGGTTCCCCTTTCTCCACACCCTCACCAATACCTGCTGTTTCTTGAATTGTTAATTTTAGCCATTCTGACTGGTGTGAGGTGGTACAGAGCAGGGATTTAAATCCTTATCTTTTTCACCATCCTGTTTGGCCATCTGTCAGCCTATGACGTGCCAAGTGTGGCTCTATGAACCGAGAAAGACAAATAAGAAACAGTCCTAGCCCTCAAGGATCTTACATTCGTGAGAAGAGGAAAATGGTTCATTGCAATGATTTTTGCTGTCATTGTACGTCTCTCTATAAAGTAGCTTTTTTGTCCAGCATCCATAATGAGTGCTCTAGAGATTCCTGCCCAATTCTTGGGAGGCTCTAAAAACTTCGTCATTGAAAGGCAGCTCCTTAAAGATGCTCAATCTCACTTTTTTTTCTCTTCAGCCTTCACCTCTCACTTAACCCAAATATCTTCCTTTTTAATATGCATATCTGAGTTTCTAATTAAACAATGCTATCTGTGTATTCCCAAGAATTGTTGCTCAGAAATCTGAAATTCTTAATTTAAAACAAGCAGAAATCTCTAGCATTCCTGCTAGTGAGTTTACCCAAAGATAAGAACAAGGTATTATGAAAGTGCAGTAAGTTATAGACCAACTTTCTTTTCTCCACAAACTTTCCTTTTTCTGCAGCTCACTAGGGGCCAATGTTGACTAAGAAACAGGAAAACAAGTTTATTTTTCTCTTTCTGTTTCACTTTGGAATACTCCACTCCCATTGACACCCTATGGTATTGAAGGGCCAAAGTGACGCCATTCAAGGCGGCAGCCCTTTTGCTGTTTACATTAAGCTGAAGACATTCCAAAGCGGTTCCCACATATGCAAATAAAGGATGGGACAAGAACCAATAGAAATGGTTCCTACACATGCAAATAAAGGACGGGACAAGAACCAATAGAAATGGTTCCTACATATGCAAATAAGGAATCGGACATGAACCAATAGAGGGTGATTCTCCATATGTAAATGAGGGACCAAGTGCGAGCCAATCAGGGTTATTGCCCTATATGCTAACAGAGGATAGAAAAACAACCAGAAAGGAAAACTCCCTGTCAGCAGTTTTTCCTAACTGACCAACCCTCCTCGGACAACACAGCTTAAGTCACCTCAGACACCAATCATTTTCAAGGTCACCTACACATGTAACTATGTGACTATGTATTCTTTGCGTGTAAAATTGCCTATATAATCTCTGTAAAATTCCAGCGGGCGCCTCCTCCTGAACTCCCCTGAGTCGGTGTGTAGGACGAGGCCAAACTGCAGCCCACCTGAATAAAGCCTTGCTTTTGCATTTCGGAATGTCTGGCTCTCGGTGGTCTTTTTGGTGGTAGTCTTATGATCTGGGCATAACAGTATAGCTGATTCCTGCCATACTCAGGCCAATAGTACCTACACACATAGCCCATTCAGGAAGACAGAAATTTGATAGGAATTTGAACAAGAAGAATGGTCTCTGTTTTTCTTAATTTTTGCTATAAAATAAATGTTTCTAAATCTTAATCCTGTGACTAATCCTTTTTTTCCTATTAATTTCCCAAACTGAAAACCTGGGCTAAATTCTATTTTTCACAAATGTGTCTTTTGGGATGACTGGGTGGCTCAGCTGGTTAAGCATCTGCCTTCAGCTCAGGTCACGATCCCAGGGTCCTGGGATCAAGTCCCACATTGGGCTCCCTGCTCAGCCGGGAGTCTGCTTCTCCCTCTGCTCCTCCCCCTGCTTGTGCTCTCTCTCTCAAATAAATAAATAAAATCTTTTTTTTTTAAAGATTTTATTTATTTGACAGACAGAAGTCACAAGTAGGCAGAGAGGCAGGCAGAGAGAGAGAGGAGGAAGCAGGCTCCCCGCCGAGCAGAGAGCCCAATGTGGGGCTCCATCCCAGGATCCTGAGATCACGACCCGAGCCGAAGGCAAAGGCTTAACCCACTGAGCCACCCAGGTGCCCCATATAAATAAAATATTTTTTAAAAATGTTAAAAAGAGGGCACCTGACTGATTGATTTTTAAAGGTCCCTGTCCTGGAGGACCATGAAATTGATTTGATTTCTTATTAGAAAAACCTTTAGTGTCTTGAAGTTTGTTTAGGCATACAATATTAAGATGAAAAATTGCATTAACCAGTTAATTATATAATTAGTTGTCTAATGTCTGTCCACTGCCTTCTTATCAAAGCTTTGAAGAATGGGGACTATGTCTTGTTCATTGACCACTGTATCTGATGCCTCCCCTAGATTAGGTAAGACCTAAAGGACCTAAAGGAGTATGCAAACAGCTATTTTCTTTGGTCCTCACAGAGATATAAACCTAAATTTCTCAAATCCAGACTCCTTCCACATGTGACTTTCATGTCCTTCACCCATTGTCTTCTGAAATATTTTAAGCAAGAGATCAGTTATTTGGTTTTTTAAAACTAGGAATATAAAATAGTTTTCAGAAAGGAAAAAAATCATTGCTCAATCATGATTCAACAGCTGCAAGATTCAAGACCACATGGGAATGTGATACTGCTGGACTTGCTTAGGGGACTACTTGCTGTGAGTATGTCTTTAAAATACAATGAGTATTTAACCACTGACCTTTAGAATACAATGTTCCGATAGCTGGCAGCAAGAAAGAATGAAAAAGCTAGTTACTAGGAACAATCAAGAACATTTAGAGAAGTAGAACTATGTATGAATGTCCCTTAGTCTGCATGACTAATTGGAGAATCCAATGATCATTCCAAAACATTAATATTTTTATAGCATGGCACTGTTTAGTAAAGTACACCTTTTTTACACCTTTTTCTTTTCAGAGAAAAATGTGAACATGCCATTAGGAACATCGTCAGGTTTTAAAAAAACACGTGTAGAGTGACTTAAAAATCAAAATCTATTTCTGCACCGTGTCAGAAAAGGCCCAGTCCAGGCATCACACCTTAATGCCCCACTGCAGTTATCTGTGAAGGTAGAATGATTCCAAAATGCAAGAGAAGCCAGACTAAGGAAGGTAAGAAATGGCAAATAATAATAATAATGATGATGATGATAATAATAATTATAACCTGAAGAATTTCCCCCCATAAGCAAAACATTCTACTAGAAACATCTAGATTTTAAGCAGTCACCAGCTATAAAATTCACATTACTCTTCATATGAAATGACTTTATCTTAAAATATAAATCCCCTGTTAGACCCCAGCCTTTGAATGTTATAAATATTTAATGGCTCAGACAGTCTCAAAAGTTACCCATTGCGATAATTTATTTAAATAACATCAAGGTCTTTTTAAAAAATGAAGCTGAATGAAACATTAGATCTTTCAGTACACAAATTTTTAATGGTCAGATTGGATAACTTAATGAGACAGAACAACAGGACATAACAAACTCGACTTATATTCAGAGGCAATGGATTTAATTCTGGGTCCTGTGGCTCATTGCCCATGTGATTTTAGCCCATATGCTTAGCTTAATCTAGGCCTCGGTGTTCTTATTGATAAAACAAGAAAACTAACTTATACATCCCACAACCTTTAATACATGATAAAATACAATCTACATGTAAGGTCTCATTATTATCCTCAGCTAGATACACATAGGCTTTTTATCATTACAGATGGCCCCTCATGATGCTGCAACTTAATGATTTTTTTTACTTTACAATAGTGTGAAAGTGATCTGCATTCCATTGAAATTTTGAATTCTGATCCTTCCCGAGGCTAGTGATATCGTACTCCCTTGTGATGCTTGGCCGAGGCAGCGGAAACAGCTGCCACCCAGCCCCATGATCACAAAGGTAAGCAATCGATAAACTGACAACCATTCTGTTCCCCACTTTTTGTACAGTATTCAATAAATTACATGAGATATTCAACACTTTGTTATAAAATAGGCTTTGTGTTAGGTGATTTTGTCAAACTGCAGGCGTTGTGAATACGTTTAAGGTAGTCTTGGCTAAGCAATGATATTTGCTACATCAGATGGATTAAACGCATTTTTGGCTTAGGATATTCTGAACTTAAAACGGGTTTACTAAGACATAGCCCCATCAAAAGTCCAGGGAGATCTGTATATTCATACGGAGAGACAGATCTGGAAAAGGTAAAGTCTTTGAAAATGTCTCTTTCTGATCTCATCTGGAACAGCTTGTTCTGCCTAGTTTTCAGACTAGCTACATTCTGACATTTGTGTAGTCAACCACAACCACAGTAAGCAGGATGGCATTTATCTTTTATAATAATACAGAGTGCTCTGTCATAAAGTAGGGTCACTGAAATGAGTAATAATCCCACCAGCATCTAAGGTACAACCAGCAGGGTCCAGGTCAACAGGCAAGCAGCCGATAATTTGCCCCACAACACTGAATTTCATCTGCCCACAGCCTCTATCTACTGATTATACAATCAATACACCTCAGATGAGAAGAGCTAACAACTGACCGGGGCAGATCAATGCTAGCAAATAAGCACTTCATGACAAAAAGTTTGATAATTACCATTCTGAAGCCGTGTAAATGTTGTTTCTATTGTAACAACATTCATGATGATACTGCTATGATTGCACTGTTATTATAGGTTTAATGTTAGGCAATCAAGCTACAGTGGTCTAGATATCAACAAACAGCATCAAAAGAAAACATCAAATTGTCCCTATTCTTTTGACACTGTAGCTGAGAAATTTTTCTATGTTAGTGGCCCTAAATGAACAATAATAAGTGACAATTTAGTGGAAAACACTATTTTCACATCTTACAAAAGTCATGCAATATAGATTGATACAAGTATGATTATTTCTAGGGCCACTTGAACCAGGGGATTAAAATAAATTCAGTCCTGTGACCATGGTTTTCTTTCTTTCCTTTTTCTCACATACATTATTTAAAGAGGATTTATGTAAATTTTCTCTGTACTCATAATTTTTCAAGCATTAGTGCAGCCATAAGTATAGGGCACCTTGGCTTGATTTAATTATTACTGTTTCTAACACAGCACACTTTATTTTATTTTATTTTATTTTTGAGCCCTGATTGCTAGTTCATTCTCAATCATTAACATTTAGAAGAACTAGTCATTACTGGTTTTCAATAGCTGCTTAAGTTCCTATAAGCACTAAGAGTCTTAAAACACAGAAATGGAAAACAGACATTTCAAAGGTAGAACCAATCATGACTCCTAGAGGTAGGGTTCAAGAAGCCCTGGGTGTGTGGGCACTGAAGCAAACAAATTCTTAACTTTTCCATTTGCTTTTTAAAAATTACAAGGATTTGGGTCTCAAAAAACTAGGACACCTCATTTCTATAAGAGGCTTTCGCCTAGAGAGAAGTGGGAACCGACTCCAAATATGAAAGCCGTTTCGAAAAGAATGGCAGCTACTTTGGGCCATAATAATCATTTCTATGAGGATATGTCTGACTTTTGATTTGGACGACACACATTTTTAATTGTCCCTTCTGTCAACACATCCCCCAGCTGTACCCAGGCAGCAGTAGAGTTGCCTTTCTAAAACTTTGTCTCCACAGCCCGAGTGGTCAAATCTCTCACCCTGTCTGGAGTCAATCAGCTGCCTTTCCATGCAGATAAGAGATATGGGGGCTGGGGGTGGGGGAGTGGGGAGCATTGCTAAAGATTTGTCAGTAGTTCAGGAGAGAAAGGGCACACCAAAACCCTTTTGTGGGCAGCAGCGAGAGCAAGATTTCCAGAGTGCCCGGGGGGGGGGGGGGGGGGGGCTACTAAATGTCTTTCTCAGCCGCATTCTCTTTCTTTCCATGCAGCTTCTACCTTGCAACGGAGTCAAAGAATGTGATGTATATTAAAATGCTTTGCCTCTCAGATGGGGTTCATTTTTATTCAGGGACAATTTTGCTGACTGACAGGTAAGCGTTTGGTGCTGAAATTGGACCTGTACAAGAGCTTTGCATTTCATTTGCTCCATTACACCAGTGCATGAATTACTGGGCTTCCACGTTGGCATCTTTCCATTACTTTCAAATATCTGACATGAGCAAAATGACTCATCTGACATTTCATGGTTACAAAGTTGTTCCAAAAAGAATAGAACATTATTATACTATTTTATATACGTGGGTACCACAACCTTCCACCCTAATCTGACCAGAAATTGTAAGTGTATAAATAGTAGTTGATATCAGCTTAAGAAAACACATGGCGTGTGACAGCTGGAAAAGTATCACGGCAAGAAATCTGTCTGTTTCTTCGTGTTCCCCACTGTCACTTCCGCCTACTTCCTGAAATGTTGGCAAACTTTAGTCGAAGACGCAGCTTTGTATTTTGGTTTCATCGCCACCCCACAGTAAACTGTGAGGCGTTATCAGCTTTTTCACTTTTAATCAGCTGCTTTAAGATGTGTTCATTTTCCTTAGAGGGACAACTTCCTGAAACACTACAGATAATGCAATGAGTCAAGGAGTTATGAGGACTCTACCAAACAGACTTTCCTCAGAACCACTGCTCTTTGCTGACCAGCACAGAATTATCTGGTCCTCAGATCTTTCCAGCTCTCACTTTCCTTTTGAATGTTTTGTTGTTGTTGTTGTGTTGTTGTTGTTGTTGTTTTAGAGTGACAATTATACAGACCATGACTCATGGTCCTTTAGATAACTTCTCATCTCAAACCTAACATCACATCCAATTACCCAGTTTGCCTTGTAGAATTAGAAAGGTGTTTTAATTCTTTGCTAAAGGCCAGTGTTACCCTAGAGACCCTTGATCCTGGTAGAAGATGAGAGAAGAATCCTCAGCTTTATGACTCAGCCAGGAGTTTTTCCCACCTCTTCACTTAAAAATACCTCAGTGACACGTTACAATCTGCCATCTAAAGCTGCAGATCACAGATCTACACTCAAAGAAGGGTTTTTCTAGGTGACAGTATAACATTTCACAAAGTAGGAGCATAATTATGTGACAGCAAAATTTAAAATATCATGTTCACTGTTAGTATGAATACATCAAATTAATACAGTATTATTTCCATATGAAATTATTAGCCTCGTTATTATATAATGGTATTTTCTTTAATAAATGGTCTCTTTATAGTATAAATGTTAAAGTACTTTATATTATGGTATATCCTTCTTACCAATGTTAACTTACCTTCAGGCATTATTCATATACTGAATTTATATAAAGCCATGATAAAAAAATGAGACATTCAAAAAGTCTCATTACTTTTGTCATTATAATTCATCTGTATTTAAAAAAGCATCTGGGAATTCATGGCATTTCCCTGGTACAACCAGCATCAATGTGATTTGCCTACTCTGGGGAATCATATAACTAGAATGCTCATAGAATGTATTGCATATTTGAATAACACCTTTAAAGAAATGATATTAATGCATGGTCCAAGAAAGTAAATCTTTTAGAAATAAACTCCTTGAAAACAGGTCCAGCACTAAACACAAGCATTCTTTCCACAGAAACTGAATGAAGGAACAATCCTTGCAATATTTTCATCTTGGTTATGAGGAGTGGGGCTATTTAAGTGTCCAGGATTATCTTTTGAGCTGTATTTTTAGACTATGCAAGTGAGGTTATTTCTGAGCAAATCATAAGCACTCTCTAGCTTCAACAGTGTTGTTATCCTAATGTGCTACCCCTCAGAACCTTTCTACCCCTCACCAACCTTTCTCCCCATCTGCTCCTAGGCTTGCTGACTGTCATTGGTGTAAGGCACAAGATCACATTCACTTTGATCAGTGATCATACTCATATTGGGCCCTGGGGAATCCAACAAGCTTTCTACTTTTCTCAAAATAAATATTAAAACTTGCCCCTCCATTAAAACTTGCCCCTGACCCTTTATTTTCAGCAGATAACTATTTCTTCCCAAGTTATTGGATATATTAAAGCCCCTGAGCCCCACATTCCATAACTTCTGTGTTCTTTACTTCAGATCTGTGTCTTCTTTTGCTTCTCCTCTCCCCTCTCCTATCTGTGTTCTTGATCTCATCTGTTCTCATCTTCTCTAAGACCTACTCCACCAGCTGTGTCCTCCTGATGTGCAACATCTCCACAGGAGTGCTCAGATCCCCCAGATCTGGACAGAGAAGGTTCCCAGGAAGGGGTATGCCTAATGGGTACCTTAGATTCTGATGCATAATTTACAAGGAGTTAACAAATATTTGCTGGGAAAATAAATGAATGATTATGAGGGGAAGCAAAATATGTGACCCCAAAATATTCCACTTTGGCATGTGGATTATGTTGAGCTGAAGGCAACTGAGACCCAGCAGACTTTAAAACTCTGATGTCTCCCTCAACTACCTAAAAGAATTTGTATAGGGGGCCTGGCTCAGAAGGAGCTATTATCAGAGATAACTTTTTACCTGAAAGACCTATCTGTATGGCAGGGCAAACATCTAATTGCCAAACATTTTCTCTTCCTATTATCCTGTGAATTACCCTTTTCCCCTTTGAAGCTCTGGGCCCCTCCCTATCCCATTCCTTGGGTCAAGATGGCATACAGCCTCAATTGCCCAACTTGTCCTTGGGTCTCCTATTTTCAACAGGATTCCCATATGAATGTAATTACATTTGTTTTTCTGTCTTCTTTCAACTTCATTAATAGACCAGCCAAAAGAACTTAGAAAGGTAGAGGAAATATTTTTCCTGTCTTACAATCAAATATTGAGTAGGATCCTCTAAAGGTTTAATGGTATACAAAGCCACACACAGAAAGGAACGGCAACAAAGAAGATGAGGATATTTATAAGATAAATCTAACAAAAGTGGGCAAGACTTACGTGAAGAAAAATATATAATGCTACTGAAAATGTAAAAGAACACAAATAAATAGACAATGTTCTAGATGGAAGCATTCAATATGGTAATGCTTCATCAAATGATGTCATTTCATTACCAAATTACTCTGTAAGTCCATGCAACCTCAATCAAAACCATAACTTGTATTGACAATGTGTTCTTTTTATTTTTGTGGTCTTGATGCTCTGGTACCTGGGACTTAATCCTGTAGAGTATCCCTCAACGGGGATAACTAATTCCTAGAGATAGCAAACAACTTCCCAGCAAGAGTGC
Organism: Taxidea taxus jeffersonii; assembly: GCA_003697995.1. NCBI lineage: Eukaryota > Metazoa > Chordata > Mammalia > Carnivora > Mustelidae > Taxidea > Taxidea taxus. The sequence continues at coordinate 9,723 of ML106535.1, forward strand.
CTTTAATATACAAACCAACCAACCAACCACATCCCCAACCATCTCTTTTATCAAACCCTCATACACCAAATCAATATTCCCCCTGTTCTCAGTCATCCCAAAGCCCAGTATCTGACAACTAAGGACCACTTCTATAGCCCAGAGACCACCAAAATTATTCAAACTACCCAATAGTAAGCTTATTAGCATACCTACCCCCTGCCTCATCTATTCTTTCCATTAAAACCCCAATAAAGCTAACAGCCATGCTCCTTCCTCTCTTCTTCCACTTCCTGTCCAGGGTGGTGCTTCCCCACATGGTCTTGCATGACATGCTCTGCCTCTTGCTTCTAGAGATCTGCAAGTAAAAGCTTCTTCCTTCTTCGTTCTTCTTCTTCCTCCCAATCCTGTCCCTATTTGTGTCCTACCAACCATGATTAAAACAGATCTTGGGTATATTTTAATATACAACTTGCGTTTTTTAATTCAATTAACAGTGCCAAATGTTCACCTGGAAGAATGGATAGAATAGTCCAAAAAATTGTTAAATAAAAGAATAAGCAAGGGACCTGCTTGATCAGAAATCAAAATATAACTATAAACATATAGTAATTAATGTAGAAATGGACAAAAATACCAGTGAAACAGAACACTGCCTTTTGTGGCAAATCATATAACTAATTAAGGATTAATATTCAGAGTACATAAAGAACTTCTACAGCTCAACAACAGCAAAAAAGATACTAATAACCTGATTTAAAAATGAGCAAAGGATTTGAATAGACATTTCTGAAAAGAAGATATGCAGATAGCCAAAAAGCACATGAACATATGCTTAACATCACTCATCATTAGAGAAATACAAATAAAAATCACAATGATATACCACTTCACACCCACTGGAGTGACTATTATTATTATTTTTTAAGACAAAAAAGAAAGCAAAAAAAAAATCAGAAAAGAACAAGTATTGGTAAGGATGGAAAGAAACTGGAACCTATGTGCATTGCTGGTGGGACTGCAAAATGGTGCAAATAGTATAGCAGTTCCTCAAAAAAATTAAACATAGAATTACTGTATGATCCAGCAAGTTCACCTTTAGCTATATACCCAAAAGAAATAAAAGCAGAAACTCAAATAGATATTAGTGCACCCATATTCATAGCAGCATTATTCACAACAGCCAAAAGGAGGAAACAAACCAAGTGTCCATCATTGGAAGAACAGATTAACAAAACACAGTATGCACATATGCTGGAGTAATAGCCTTCAAAGAAAACGTAATTCTTGTCAAATAAATAAATAAATAAAATCTTAAAAAAAGAAAAAAGAAAACGCAATTCTGACATATATTAACAGCATGGATGAACCTTAAAGAAATTATGCTAAGTGAAATCAAGCCAGTTACCAAAGGGCAAATGTTGTATGATTCCTCTTAGATAAGGTACCTAGAGCACTCGAATTCATAGAGAGAGTAGAAGAGTGGTTGCCAAGGACTTAAGGAAAGGGAGAATGGGGAGTTAGTATTTAACGGGGGTGGAGTTTCAGTTTGGGAAGATGAAGAAGTTCTGGATACAGATGGTGGTGATAGTTGTATAATAATGTGAGTATACTTAATGCCACTGAGCCATATACCTAAAAATGGTTACAAAGGTAAAGCTTACGTACATTTTGATCACAATTAAAAGGGAAAAATATTTTAAGATAGCAGAGTAATTATCAATATTCATGAAGATAGTTCATAAGTGAGTGGCATGTCAGATGCAGTGTTCTGATGAATGATTTCCTATGTTGATGCCATCTCAATATAAGTTCTACAAGAGCCATACCTTCTATTTATTTTTGTTTATCTATACAAAGCTATATGTATAGATATGATCTATATGATCATGAATAATTGTACAAATAAATGAAATCCAATACATATGTGGATTTGTAAAGTACTTATTTGTTGTTAAGTCTCAGAAACAAGAGAATGGATTGCTACATACAGATACTACGTTAATAAGAAAGGTATGATACCTAGCTACTAACTGGAAAGAGCAGACCAGATTTAAATGGGGATAATGTTTTAGTTTCATTTGTATAGAACCAGGTCTGTGTGTGTTTATTTGAAAACATTTTAAAATATTAGTAGAACCTGACATCAAATATCTTCCCAATGAGACAAAATCTTTCTTTATCAATTTTAAAGGAAACCCCTCCTCTTCCACCTTACCTCTACAGATTCTTCATTTTTCTATCTGGAAAACAAAAACCCAAACAAGAAACAAACCCCTAGTTAAAGCCCACATCTTTCAATATTACTATATAAAGGTACCTTTTTATTCAGCTCTTACCTCTTACATCCCCTTCTGTTGTTAAAAGGACTGGATGTAAGGAATCAGCTCTATTACTCCAAAACAAAAGAAAGACTGCATTAACCATTGTTTTGTTTACTGATCCTACAGTCTCTTTTAACCTTTCCACCGTGCTCTGAATCTAAGGACTTAAGCTCCAGATTAACCATTAGCTCAAGATATTTTTTATTTTTATTTTTCGTATCAAAAGTGCCCATCTAAAAGGACAATAGGACTAAAACATGGCAGGCTGTCTTTTGAAGTTAAAATAGGCAGCATTGGGACACCTGGGTGGCTCAGCTGGTTAAGCGGCTGCCTTTGGCTCAGGTCATGATCCCAGCGTCCTGGGATCGAGTCCCACATCAGGCTCCTTGCTTGGCAGGGAGCCTGCTCCTCCCTCTGCCTCTGCCTGTCTCTCTGTCTGCCTGTGCTCTCTCTCTCTCTCTCTCTCTCTCTAACTAATAAATAAAATAAAATCTTTAAAAATAAAAAAAATTAAAATAAAATAGGCAGCATCACTCTGATACCCTGCCAGTCTCCGGGGATCTGCCCACGTGGTCCCCCAATGTGTGCTTTCCTAAGCAAAGTGGAGCCATGTGATTCAGAAGTATAGCTTGTTTGAAAATAGCCGTGGCTTGTTTTTATTGGTTTTACAGTCTTTTAAAAAGTGAAATCAAAAAATGAGGCAACTTTGATCAAATTTGAAGAAACAGGAGCAGATAAGGAAAGCTCTCAGCATTGGCAGTTCCCATCATAGAGAGCTCGGGCTATGGTTTGTATCAATAACAATAAACATTCATTTAGTTCTGACTGCAGATAAGAAACTGTCTTCCCCCATGTAAATGAACAGATATTGCCATTATGAGGGAAATAAGATAACAGTATTTTGTTGAATTCCTGGAATGCAGTTGTTTGAGAGAAGATGATAAATCTATTCCTCTAACAGATTTAGCATTGCCCCAGGGACTTGATCATAGTTCAGTCATAAATTAATTGCACAGTAGATTTATTCATCTATCACTCTCCCATAACAAGTCTGATCATGAGTGCTTTGTGTGTCTCCACTCGGCACACTGGAGTTTTTATTCATTTAACAGGATTATTTATTAATCAGGCATTTATTGAATAAGGTTTAAAGGAGTGCAATGGGTCTGATACAGAGTGCATTAGATCTATCATTAGGATTATATTTATTTCAGGTATTCCTTTAAATGGGCCTCATTGTATTTGGGGGGCAATATTACTCGTAAGATGAGTATTTTCACTTAAATACATTTATCCTGCTTTATGAAAGACCTGATATGGGGCTAATCCAGTTAAAAAGAAAAAAATTAACTATGTAGCGTTTCTATGAATTTGATATTTAGAGGGGGAAAAACCACTTCTAAATTAATATCTGATAAAGGAATAATCCTAGTTAAGAAATAAAATCCTCCTTGATCTAAATGGTGACTTCAAAAACAAATAAATAAATAAACAACTATAAAAACTCTCCACACAAATAAAATCTGCCAATTGCTATCAATTTCACATTATCAGGCTGATACGCCATTTTGCGTTCTACCAGAGAAAAATTGTCATTGCAACAAAGAGCCTTTTATTGAGGACTAAATGAGTAATGACTGCTACTTGAAGCTAATGCACAGAGGAAATTGAGGAAAGAGGATTGGTGATGACCAGGACCCAAGCAAGCTTCCTTTGGTAATGACACTCCTTGAATTCTCTAACCCACATCTCTCAAGCCAGCCACCACCTTCACGAAGGGGATGGAAAACCGAGCAAAGAGTTGGGATGAGAGATAAGAAGAGAGGCAGGAAAGTCATGGGATTTGAGAGTTGGAAGAGATTTTACAGAAATACTCAGGGACAGTAATAATAGAGATGAGGAATGTGAAGTTATTAAACAAAACTCATTTTTAAAATCGGGGGGAAAATGCCAATGACTCAGAATCATTTCAATGAATATATTCCATTGGATTACATATGTAAATTTAGTGAAATAACTCCAAGAAAACCACCATTCCTATAATAACCTGTAAGAAGCCTATGATATTTGCATCTTGATTTACAGACCTTCACCATGTAGGCAGAAATACTGCAAGTAACTGAACTTAGAACTTTTGAAAATGAAAAACATTTATTTTGAAGCAGTGAGATGATATTATCACCAGTTATTAATGGTTTTCCTATTGAGTTGTCTCTAGGTACAATTGTTCCATGAATAAAAATCACAGGAGTGTGATTTTTATTCATGAGACACAGTCTCAGAACACATACTTAGTTTGGGGCTCTAAATGTCTAGCACTAATCTAAACAATCCAGAAACTGAGGTAGGAAGGCCGAAGCAGTCAGGTGAAATTCTAAGGCTGTCATTTTAACCACCATCATTGTATCAAATCCCAGACCTGACCACTCCTCCACCTTATGAATATATCATGAATGCTTCCACTCCTCTCCCTTCTATCTCTTCCACAGCTGTCTCCCTTGTTCCATCCAGTTTTCTATAATGTCCCCAGGGAATCTCAGAACCCATCCCCCATTCCAGACCTAGTCCTTTGTGAACTCTGAACCAGAGAGTTCTTTAAAAGTACCAGCCCTGTGCATATTATCCCTGGGTTTTGTGCCTTCAATATCTTCCCTATTGCTTTTAGGATAAAGGCCAAAACCCTCCACCATGGCCTATGAGGCTTTGCAAAGGCTTGCTCTTTCTCCCTCCTCTCCTGTTTTGCTCACCTGCTCCATCTAGGCTGGCCTTTTCAAACTTTTAGTTCCTTCAATACCAAGCTCTTTGCTACTGCAGGGACTTGCACCTGCTCTTCCAGCTGTCTGCTTTGCCCCACCTCTTTGTCTTGATCTCCTGTGCATCCTTTAGAATGGTGTTTAACCGACACTTTCTCAGGAATGTATTCCTTGATTGCCCTACCCCACCCTAGCCAGGTAGATATATCCTTACTTTAAGCTCTAATAGCAACATTTACCACAACTGTAAGTAAGCAATTAAGCTCTCTAGGTCTCAACTTGCAAACTCCATGAGGGCAAGAATGAAATTCCGTCTCATTCACCAGTTTCCCCAGGATCAAATAAGCACTCAAAAAAACAAAAACAAAACATCTGCTGGATGAATAGATACACAGAGGGCAGCGACCACCAACTTTGAAACCAGCTTCCACAGCTGTGCTGTCAAAGAAAGAATTAATCCTGGTTTGGTTCCCAAATTTTGGACTCCACCACAAGTCATGTTAGCAGGGTTATGTTAGGACAGCAGACATAACTACAGAAGAAACTTGACACAGGAAAGCCTCCCTGTTTATCATCTTTCAATTTTCATCCCTGCAAGGTCTGTGTCTTTTTTATTTTTAATGTTTATTTATTTATTTTTTTCTTTTAGACAGAGTGAGCATGAGGGGAGGGGCAGAGGGAGAGAGAGAATCCCACACAAGCTCCATGCCCAGTGCGGATCTCCCCATCCTCAACCCTGAGATCATGACCTGAGCTGACATCAAGAGTTGGATGCATAACCAACTGAGCCACCAGGTGCCCCTATGTCTTAAAAGGAATCTTTTCCTTCCAGAAAACAGGCTGAACCCCAAACTGAGTTTCCTCCAGATAGGACCCCACTTCCACCAGTGCACCTGCTTAGACACCATTACTCAAAGCTCTGTGTTTATCACTTCCCTTACTTTATGACAAAGGATTTGCACAAGAGAGAAGTGAGATGTTTCCAGACTCTCCTGAATGAACATCATTTTCCCAGTTCATAGCTGTTGCTCTGTGCAGTGCTTAGGGAAGAAACAGAAGTGTTCCTGTTCCACAGACATCATGTCCATGCAGGGGTCACCCACAGCTCCGTGGTCCTGAGGACAGCATTTTAGTATGCCACTGACTGATGGGTTGGATTGTGTATGTCACAGAAGCCTGACAGTAGGGCTGACTTAATGGTAATGAGGACCACCTTGGAGTTCTCTGAATAACTCAGGACTGAGTCCGTACTACTAAATGAGCTGCAGGAAAATTTCTGTCTATTACATCATCCAATAATTCCACACTGAGACCACTAGATCTGACACTCTTTACAAACACACACAGAACCTTTCAGTCAACTGATAACACGTGAGCAGAATTTACTTCTGGAATACTGGTTGCTGTGGTACCTGTCCTTCTCCCACAAGCATCTGACTGGGGCTGTTTAATGACACTGCAAGGCTACTTTCCACTACCACTAGGTTTTTAACTCTAGAATCTTGTCTCCCTGAGAAATATTTACAGATCTAGGTCCAATTCTTAAATACACATTTTATGTGAACCTCGTATAAGCATGAGTGCCAACTGAGATGTTTTGTTGTTTGTTTTTTGTTTTAAAGACTTTATTTTTATTTATTTGACAGATGGAGATCACAAGTAGGCAGAGAGGCAGGCAGGCAGAGAGAGAGAGAGGGAAGCAGGCTCCCCGCTGAGCAGAGAGCCCGATGCAGAACTCGATCCCAGGACCCCGAGATCATGACCTGAGCCGAAGGCAGAGGTTTAACTCACTGAGCCACCCAGGTGCCCCTGAGATGTTTTTAACATATATGTTTTCCACGTATCTTAATATTTTTTAACTGAAAGTATACTTTAACTGACTATTCTTATACAATTTCTCAACCCGCATCCACTCATAAATGCCAAGTGGACTTCTCAGACTGCCAGCTGAAAGGCCAATATTTGTTTTGATTCTGCCACAACTTCTTAATCTCCCTTCCCACAGCTGATTAAAAAAAAAAAAGATGTTAAACGTCATATTTCACCGCTGTAGCGAAGAGGGCTCGATCCTTCCACCATCAACTAGAAGCCCCAACAGTGGCCTTGTGTTTCACAGGCCTTTAAGACTGCCCCTGTGCGTGGGTCAAATAATAGCTCACATAGGATCCAGCAGCCAGACTGAAAGGAAATTCCAAATTCTGCCCCAGAGGACTAAATGAACTTAGCAATTTGTTCTTTTTCATAAAAAAAAAAAAAAAAATACTTGTAGTACCTTTTTGTAATACAACAATAAGCCACCATGTGGATTTCTGCAGAATTCTGGAACAAAGCCAGAGCAACAATAGCTCTTTTTCCTTAGGAGTAAGACCCATATGTCAAAATTTATCTAGAAACTCAGTTTGGCTTGCTGCTTCATCATGCTAGGAGAATAACTACAAAATTATATTACTGTTCATTATGTCCGGGGGACCCCAATTTATTATGATTTCTGCCAGAGTAAGTACAGTAGCCCCAGCAATGGCTATTGCTGGATAGAGATGTGCCAGTCTCGTAATGGTTATGAGTGGATCATAATACTATACTCGGTTTTTGCAAATGTTTAATTGACATGAAATATTCAACAGCCGGTAGAGATAATTTGTAATCCTCAATTCCTTTTTAGCCCCATCTAATTTACGCAATAGATTTACTGGCTATAGAGCACACACTCACACACAAATACATGTTGTTGTATGACAAAACAATATTGTGTGGTCAACGAGCTGCGAAAATAGTGTCATCAACTTTCAAGAATCCAGCCTTCCCACTTATTTTTAGAGCCGAAATAGTAACACCTGTGGCATGACCAAGACTCGATCACTTATTATTAAGACAATGGGGAAACCTTTTAAAAGGGGTTTGGGGCTGCCTGCTTGTGTCTCTCACTCTCTCTGTCAAATAAATAAATAAAAATCTTTAAAAAAAAGTGGGGGGGTTTTGGGGGTGCCTGGGTGGCTCAGTGGGTTAAATCATCTGCCTTCGGCTCAGATCATGATCCCAGGGTCCTGGGATTGAGCCCCACATCAGGCTCTCTGCTCAGCGGGGAGCCTACTTCCTCTTCTCTCTGCCTGCTTCTCTGCCTACTTGTGATCTCTGTCTGTCAAATTAAAAAACAATAAAAAATAAATAAAAGGGGTTTTGGCTGAACATAGAATCACCTGGGGGAATTTAAGGGGTTTTGTTTTGCTTTTTAATTCCAGACCCAGGCCATGTTCTATCTCACTTAAATCGGGTGCTCTGGGGTAAAATACAGACCTCAGGTTTTCTTCCAAAGCTCCCCAGGTGATTCCTATGGGCAGCCAAATTTTAAAAAAATTGCTTTAGAATCTGTTTATTTCCAAGGTCTGTATTTCTCTTTATGTAAAATAAGTACAAACTAAAGCAATATTAAATTATAGCATCCTCACATGTCAGTTCTGGAAATAATCTAAAAAAAAAAAATCAATCCCATGTGGTGTCTTCATTTTCAAGAATGGGAGATGGAGACTCAGAGGTGTCAAATGACTTCCCCAAGTTCTCTCAGTAAGTTGGTGGCAAATTTTATAGCTACAGCTCCCTGCCCCAATCTGCTATTTTCTCCAAGACACTACATTGCCTAGGTACCCATTTTTTTTTAATTTTTTACTTCTTTTTCTGAGCATTCTTGACCCAATTTATGGATTAAAAAAGTTTTGGAGCCATTACCATGAAGCCACCTCTGCCATATTAAGTGATTATAAAAGTTAAACCATTTGGAGGGGTCCTTTTAAACTGTACTCTGCTAGGAAATGCTAGGAAATGTGACACACAAAGGCAAGAAAGATGATGCGTTCTCCAAAGAATCCTACAATCTAGTAGAAAAAATTAGGACAAGAACACACATTACTCTGGCATCAGGCAGACCAAGTGAGGAAGCAATGGATAGCCCTGGGACAGCTCTTTGGACTATGATTTCATCTGCACAACCATAATAGCAATGATACTGCACAGTCCAATGAAAAAATTAAAGTATTATCAGCTTGATAAATAAGAGAAATATAGGCCTTTATTCATCCTGAATTAAGTTCCAGTCACTAATGTGTTTTGAACTTCAACATTATTAAAATATGAAACTACTGACTCTATACTCCCCCTTCAAATTATTATCTTTACTATTTTTCCCCTATGAGACAGTGTCAGAGCACAAAGGGTAACAGTCACATGATGAAAAATAATACAACTACTAAGATAAAATTACAGAAGAATATTTAATCACACTGAAATGTTTAAAATATATTTTTAAGTTTAAAAAAGTCAGATTAGGGTAGGATATCCAATAGGAAAAAAGGCTATCTCTTCAACAAATGGTGCTGGGAAAACTGGACAGCTACACACAAAAGAATGACGCTGGACCCCTTCTTTACACCACACACAAAAATAAACTCAAAATGGACTAAGACCTAAATGTGAGACCTGAAATCATAAAAGTTCTAGAAGAAAGCTCAGGCAGTAATGTCTCTGACATGAGCTGTAGCAACATTTTCTAAAAATGTCTCCTGAGGCAAATAAATAAAAGCAAAAATAAACTATTAGGACAACATCAAAATAAAAAGCTTCTGCACAGTGAAGGAAGCAATCAACAAAACCAAAAGGCAACCTACTGAATGGGAGATATTTGCAAATGACATATCTGATAAATGGTCAGTATCTAAAATATATAAAGAACTTATCAAACTCAACACACAAAAAAACCAATAATCCAATTTTTAAATGGGCAGACGAATAGACATTTCTCCAAAAGAGACATCCAGATGGCTAACAGACACATGATGAGATGTCCAGTATCACTCATTATCAAGGAAATGCAAATCAAAACCACAATGAGATATCACCCACACCTGTCAGAATGGCTAAAATCAAAAACACAACAAACAACAGGTGTTGGTGAGGATATGGAGAAAAAGGAACCCTCATGTACTGTTGGTGGGAATGCAAACTGGTGCAGTCACTGTGCAAAATGGTACAGAGGTTTCTCAAAAAGTTAAAAATTCAGTAGTTGGCACAACTGAGTATTTACCCCCAAAATACAAAAACACTAACTCAAAGGATCCATGCAATAGCCAAATTGCCCAAGTGTCCCACAATGGACAAATGGATAAAGAAGACGTGGTGTGTGTGTGTGTGTGTGTGTGTGTGTGTAATGGAATATAACCCAGCCATAAGAAGGAATGAAATCTTGCCATTTGCAATGATATGGACAGAGCTAGAAAGTATAATGCTAAGCAAAATAAGTCAGGGAGAGACAAGCCAAGAAACAGACTCTTAACTATAAAGAACAAACTGAGGGTTACCAGAGGGGAGGCAGCTGGGGGGACGGGGGAAATAGGTGATGGGGATTATGGAGTGCACGTATCATGATGACCACTGAGTAGTGTATAGACTTGTCAGATCCCTATATTGAACACCTGAAACTAATATAACACTGTATGTTAACTATACCGGAATTAAAATAATTAAAAAGTTAGATTATAAAACAGTACATGTAGTATAATCCTGTTTTTTTTAAAGAACTTTTTCTATACAATGATTTTTCTATACACTTGTGGGAAATATAACCCAAATAAAGAGTAAATACCTCTAAGTAGAAAGATTTTAGGATTTTTTTTTTTTTAGGATTATTCTTATACTAAGAAAAAATATTTTAAAAATTCAATAAAGGTCACCTTGAAGAGGTTAAATTTCATCACAACTTTATTGTTCTCTTCTATGAAATAGGAATAATGATAGTTAACAGCACAGGATTGTTGTTTAGATCAAATGGCGTAATGTCTGTTTAAAAATGTTTTAACTCTTTGTATCTAATGGAATGGATACTTCTCATTTTATCCGTATCCCACCATCTCCACCTCCACCATCAGTACTGATAGATGTGGGTCCTCTTACACAGGCTGGGCAGGTGGGGACATGATATGTTAAGGGCTTCGCTTTAGAGACAGATACAAATCCTGGCTTACCAGCTATGTGACATTGGACGAGCTACCTCACTTCTCTGGGCCTCAGCTTCCTCATCTGTGAAATGGAAATAATAATAAAACGTATTCCACAGGGCCATCATGAGGATTAAATGAGTTAATACTTCTGTTTGGCGTGTAATGGAGGCTCATAAGCTGTGATCATTGTTAATAGTTGTGCCACTAGGGGCGCCTGGGTGGCTCAATCCATTAAATGTCTGATCCTGCGCAAGCGCGCACTCTCTCTCTCTAAAATACATAAACAAAATCTTTTTTTAAAAAACACATACCAAAAAGACAGAGACCTGACGGAGTCAAGAAAAACAGGACTCGTTTGTTGTGAAACTGCTCAGGGTCTGAAGTTCTAATGCATAATCCAGTGTGGCGTGAGAGGCCGTTAGCCCCTCTCACTAGCTCAGTGTGTTACAGGAACCCTGACTCAGATCAGCAGCTAGGTGGACTGTCACAAATACCTCAGCAAATCTTCTGTGGACTTAATCTTGTATTTTCATTCTGTATAAGCTCCTTCCCTGCAAAAAGCAACTCCGCTACCCTGCTTCTCACCACCACCACCACCACCAACAACAACAACACTCAGTTTCTTCTGCTTACACTCTCCTGCCCTGTCCAGGGCTCACTTCTCTCCTTGGGCACTGCTTGTTGATTTCCCAGAACTTTCCTAACGATTCCCTGACCTGAGGCTTTGCACCGCACAATTCCTCTCCCCTGTATAGATAGCAGCATCAGACTGATTTTACCTTCTCTGTCACAAGTGAGGGGCCCCAAGTGTAACCAGATCTTCAGGCGCATCATTAATGCCTTGGTGGCCCCTTGTCCCCTACCCCATATGTTGCTTCCTATCTATCTACAGCTTGACCTAGCAGACTGAAAAACCCGAAAGGAATTCCATTCACTCTCTAAAAAGGAGGCAGAACATGTTGCCAAAAAAACTGGCTGAACTGATTGAGGGAAAAGGGGATTATTAATAAAAAAAGTCTATATGTGGATGCCTGGGTGGCTCAGTTGGTTAAGCGTCTGCCTTCAGCTCGGGTCATGATCTCGGGGTCCTGGGATCGAGTCCCACATCAGGCTCCCTGCTTGGCGGGGAGCCTGCTTCTCCCTCTGCCTGCTGCTCCCTTGCTTGTGCTGGCT